>ML095789.1:12580-55304 GCA_003697995.1 Taxidea taxus jeffersonii
CATCGGGCTCTCTGCTCTGTGGACAGCCTGCTTCCTCCTCTCTCTCTCTGCTTCTCTGCCTACTTGTGATCTCTGTTTATCAAATAGATAAAATAAAAATCTTTAAAAAAAATAAATAAAAAAAATAAAAATCTACTTGCCTATCTGTTTATGAACTCGTTTACCGTTTAGAACCACTATTTGTGTAGTTTAGAAGATAATCAGAGTTTTGAAAGAGATGATTATGTCCTCCTGTAATGATTTCCATTTGCCTCAAATGATCTCACAGGAATAAAACACTTGAAATTGGCCTTGTTTAAAAGGGCCAAGGCCCCATCACATATGCCATACCATCAATCCCGGTGGGCGTGTGACACGTCACGTGAGGAGGACTGCTTGTCCGTTTGTGTCGGTACAGTGCCTCTGCATCATGGCCCAAGTGAGACAGCTGGTGACGCTCGTCCGGTTGTTTTCTATCTGCGCCCAAACACTGCTGGCCGCCCAGCAAACCTGATCAGTGATGTGATGGCGTGTACCCCCAAGATCCTGTCAGTTCTCTGACCAGAAAAGCCAAGGTCAGGTATTTCCAAGGTTCTGATGGGGCACTGAGCCCTGAGCAGATACTTGGTGTGTGTCCTGTGGAAGCAATCCCAGGGAAGATGGGCACAAAGAGACCAGCTCGTCCTGTCACTTGATTCCAGAAAGAAAGTTGCTCCTTCAGGATAATTTTGATTTTCATAGAATGGTAAGAAATGCTTATCTGGAAGGAAGAAAGGAGGGAGGAAGAAAGGAAATAAGCAGGGAAGGAGGCAGGAAGAAGGAAAGAAGGAAAGGAGGGGAAGGAGGGAGAAGAAAAGGAAGAATGAAGGAGGGAGGAAGGAAGGGAGGGGAAACTGGTAGGTGAAGGTAAGAACCCCGGGCACGGGGTTGGGGCCCAGCTCAGGTCCCCGGATTCCGCCAGCACAGACAGCACCATAGTCCTGACATGGTGTTGTGACGTACAGCGTGTAAGGTCTCTCTGCTGGTCGTGTCCCTGGACCTTTATAGTGACCCAGGAGTTAGGTCACGTAGATAGGACTCCCCCTTGCCCCATCATGCAAATGATGACCCCGTGTATCAGAGGCCACCTGCACAGACACACAGCAGGGATGAGGAAGGGACAGAGCCAAGATCAGAAGCATCTTTTATCGTCTTATGCCTTGGCTAGGGACCTTGGAGAAATGACTTCCATGCTCAAAGACGTTTCAGATGGGATCATGATGTCACCTTCTTCATTTGGCTGCGGTGAGGAATCCAAGAATGGGGCACCTTGGTCACCGCAGCCCCACAGGCCTGGGACTCTTGCATAATAAACAGGGACCCGTATGTCACCTTGGTTTGGATCCTCCCAGGAGCAGGAGCTAGATAAGCGTTTGGGTGTAAACATTTTGGGGGGACATAAAGGACAATGCCAGTGGGGGAGTAGGGACATGGACGAGGGAGGGGGTAGCCAGTAGGAGGCGCGTCATAAGCTTGCCCAGCTGGCAGACAGTCGAGGTCCCCTATGAGGGGGCAGCATTGAACACGGTCCCACTCCTTTTGCACCAGCAGCCATTGGTCCTCTGGGGAGGGTTGCTTCCGGGAGCCCCGCTCCCCTGCACCTTCTGCCTGCCATTCTGGCCACAGAGCAGACCCGGCGTAGCAGAGGGCCCTCAAGGCACATAGATGCCCATCTCAGCGGTTGGCTGATTGCATGCTCTGGAGTGGTGCAGCCCGGGGAGTCTGGGCAGGGAGCCCGCAGCATCTGCTGCACAAAGCGTATGTCTCCATGCTCCCAAGTAAGAAACCAAACCGAAACACTGATAAAGACACTTTGTCCTCCCATGGTGACAGGCGCACCTTTACGCCTTTACCTGGGATGCCAGGTTGCAAGTGGAATCCTTGGCTGCTCCCATTCTCGTGGGACCTGCAGACCCGGGACAGCTAGCTTTCCCACGGTGCCAGCCACGGGAGCCCACACCGCATACGCAGTGGGAGAGGTTGGCCTCTGCGTACAGCTGCTTCCTGGCCACCACTTGGGTCCATCAGGGAACACCCCCCCAGGAGGATGGACCCGGGAAGAGGATGCACAGACATGGACGTGGGTTTGGTCCTTTGGGAAAGCGCGTTAAGGTTCTGGGATGGTGGACATGGATGGTGCCTGACTGTGGTGCACGCACCCTCTGCAAATGCCTACGACATCCTGGGGGTCTTCTCTGACAGCTGGGACCCCTTCAGCTCAGCCCTGGGTGGCCGGGTGTGTTCTCTCCTCTTGGAGTTGCCCACAGAGATCCATGGAGAATGCCCCGTCACACACCACCGTGGGCGTCCACCCCTGCCTTCTCTGTCTGCACTGCTCTTTGGGGGTTCCTGGTGTCCCCTTCCAGATTCAGTGCTGCGCTCACATACTTACCTTACCGTCTCAACGTACCCGGTCCTGGTCAAGAAGGGAGTTGGGAGCATCGGATGGGCACGTCCCTTTGGCCCCACAGAGCCAGAACCTCTAAAACATGGGACTTAGGGACAGAAGCAGCCGCACCTGCCACTTAATAAGAGCCCAGTAGTGATGCCTGGGCTGTAGTCCTTGTGATATGGCTCAAAACCCCGGACCTTTTGAATTCTTGTGTGATACTATGAAGCTCTTCCAGATACACGCCAACAGTTTCTAGTCAGCGGATGAGAGCTGTGTTTAGGTTGATTTGTGGTGAATAATCTTCCTTGAAAGAGAGCGTTCAGGACGTGGACTGAGAATGCTACGCGGGCTCTAACTTTCCCAGAACCTAGGAGGAAAGGGGAGAGCGGACTCCTTCCTTCCTGCGGAAGCATGTCTGTGTCATCCTCTCCCCAGCCGCACTCTGGTGGTATTCGGAGAGAAGCCTTTGGGAGGTGGTGGGGTCTACCGGGTGAGGATGCCACGAAGAAGTGGACGGCTGTCCCCACACGCGGACCCTCGCCAGGGACCGAGGCAGCTGCGCCCCCACCAGAACCCACCAGCCTCCAGGACCGTGAGGGACAGCGCCCATGGCGGGTGCAGATGTTGGAGCAGCCCAGACACACGATTTGGGGGTGAGCCCGTTGGACGGACTGACTGAGAAAAGCGGCAAGATGAAGTCTGTTTCGGCGCTGATGGCGAAAAGCACCACCTTGTCCAGTCCCCGGAGAGCTGGATGGCTGTCCTCAAATACGCAAGAAACTTTGCGACCTTTCTAGCACACAGGCTGGTATTTTATGGTGAACAGAATTGCTGAGCAAAAACACTAATCGGGGAGCAGGGACTGAATACCTCCAGGTGCCTGGCAGAGAATATAACTTTCTGTCCCTTGGAGGAGTTTATGGTCCAGCTCGAGTGGGAAGGGGCATTTCAAGGAATAAATCAAGTGCTCCAGACATGCTTCTAGAAAGAGAAATTCAGGGACGCCTGGGTGGCTCGGTTGGTTAAGCATCTGCCTTCGGCTCAGGTCATGATCCCGGCATCCTGGGATCGAGTCCCGCATCGGGCTCCTTGCTCGGCAGGGAGCCTGCTTCTCCCTCTGCCTCTGTCTGCCTCTCTGTCTGCCTGTGCTCGCTCCCTCTCTCTCTCTAACAAATACATAAATAAAAAAAACATTAAAAATAAAAAAGAGAAATTCAGAGCAAGTTCACGATTTTAAATAGTTTGTTCACATACGGTTTGGCATGTTCAAGCTGAATGAGAGAAGAGTCTTGGAGAAATGCAGATATTTTCATCAGGGATTACCTTATAGAGGGGATTTTGTGAATGAAATGCTGGGAAGTCTGCCCAGAATCCCCAGCACAAATGCCACCGAGTGATAGCCCGACCCCTTGCCTTCGAGGGGGTGTCAGTGGGACGCGGGGCATCGGTGTCCTGATGTGGACACACTCGTGCCGGCGTCCGAAGGCCACTTGCTTGGGCTCTTTACCGATGTTCTCGGGTGCCTGAAATTTTAGATTCAATGACATTTTTAAAACCGGTTTTCAAATATCCAAGCTGCAGTAAATTACAGCTCATATTAAAACTATCTGAAAGATAATTCAGTTCTTCATTGATTCAAGACAGAAGTTTCAAACATTCCACAAGTTTGTGGAGAATATTACTCATATTTGTCCTAGATCAATGGTTCCCAGCCTCGGGCGTATATTAAAATCACCTGAAGATTGCTTTCCAGACTCTGGGATCAGGCTCCATCCAAATTAAATCAGATCCCAGCAATTTATATTTTTTAAAAGCCTTCTTGAAGATTCTAATGGGAAGCCCAATTTGAGAACCACAGTATCCAACAAAAGACAGGGGAAAGAAACCGGGCATATTGGTAAGAATTTGCCCAGATGGAGACGTTTCCTTCAAAAAAGCAATGCGGGATGCCCGGGTGGCTCAGTCGGTGGGACGTGTGACTCTTGATCCCAGGATTGGAGTTGGAGCTGCACGCTGGGTGTAGAGATCACTTAGAATTAGTAAAAAATCTTAAAAAAAGAAAAGAAACAAAAATTCCAGTTTTGATAAATAATTAACGTGCAGCATCAGGAACAGAGTCAGTAGCATTGTAGTAAGTGTGTGGTGACAGATGGTAACTAGACTTACCGTGGGGATTGTTCTGGGATGTACGGAGTTGTCGGATCCCTCGGAGGCACTCCTGAAACGAACAGGAGATGCTGTGGCAATTACACTTCAATTTACAAAAGTGTTACCAAAGAGTAAAAAAAAAAGAAAGAAAGAAACAGTGACAGCTCTCCAACAGCTGATTTTTTATGTCATTTGTGAACAGATGAGAATGTTATTTAGAAAACAAGATTGTTTTTTAAGCTCCCAAATGGCTTGAATTCCAGAGTAAAAGAAAGTTTTGAAGGTCTGATCATTTGGTACACCCTTTGTACACACATGCACACCGCATGCACCACACACGCACACACATCCACACACACACCTCGAGCCACAGACACACACATACACGCACATACATTAACACGCACCCATAAGCACATTCTCACAGAGCAAACCAGACGTTTGCCCTTCCCAATGGAACATGCTAGACATAGAGCCCAATGCACCATGAACACTGGGCAGAACATGGCCCTGAGCCTTCCTGCGGGACCGTGTGCATTGGAGACCAGTGCCCAGGACGTCGCGGTTCTAGCTGGGGTCATGGCCACCGGCAAGCCACGGCGCCTCGGCTCCTCTCCGGGTCTACCAGACCGCAGGCCAGTCCCCAGTTGCCCACTCCCGACAAAACTGTGCTGCTCTCCCGTTGTGCTCATCAGATTTTCTCCGGGGTCTAGAGTTGGCCACGTATGAGTGAATTACTTCAAAAACATACTTAAATGTCAGGGCTGCCCCTCCCTGCGTCCCTCCTGAAGGTGCTGGAGTCAACAGCCTTCTCCCACGCTTCTGCAGACATTCTGTGACATTTGTCCAGTGTCTGGAGCCCGGCCCATCTGCCTCCCCAGCTCCCCAGCTCCCTGAGGGCTGCCCGGCTCTGTGCGGCTGGCCTGGAGTTCCCAGCCACACAGTGGCCCGGGAGGTGGAGGGGGAGCTGTCCAGCAGAGCGAGCCAGGTGTGCGCACACCTGTCTCTCGTTGGCATGCATCTGGTTTTCTCGTCTCTCTGGCTGAGACACAGCCAGCGGTCCAGCACCACCTCCGTTCTGTGTGTTGGGGTGCAGTGTGCAGAATGGTGTCCGAACTGGGAGAAGCCGCCATCGAGGTCACCAGAGAACAGGCTCCCTTCCTCCGAGGGTGTCTGGTGTTCCAGTTTTAGTAGAGGCGGCCACCGTTCTTTCCCCTGAGGCGTGACTGCCAACATCGTGGTCGGGAACCTTAGAGAGGGCGCCTGCCCCAAAGTGAGGCTGGCAGGGCATGTCTGCTATTTTTTTTTTTAAATTTATTTGACAAACAGAGATCACAAGTAGGCAGAGAAGCAGGCAGATAGAGAGAGGAGGAAGCAGGCTCCCTGCTGAGCAGAGAGCCCGATGCGGGGCACGATCCCAGGACCCTGGGATCATGACCCGAGCTGAAGGCAGAGGCTTTAACCCACTGTGCCACCCAGGCGCCCCTGCTATTTTAATCTGTCGATAATGCGGGGGAAACCTGCGACCGTTTCTTTCCCAGTCCCTTTACCGTAGTAGGATTGAAAGTCTTTCCATGCATTTGTGGGTAAATTGAATTTTCCTCTTCTGTTTTATATTTTTCTCCCCTTTTTAGGGTCATTTGTTGTATGGTGTGTGGGACCTTTTTGATACAGGAAGTTTTTCTGTAGGTTCTAGCTGAGAGCCTCCTGTTGCACCTCTGGACTTCGGATGCATGCGAGCCCTTGCTCCAATCCCCGCCACCTCCGCCCATGTCGCTGCACGTGTTTCTGGTTGGGGACTGTAGGGGCCGCACATATGCCTGCCCTACCCCAGTGAGGGCACCGGGTTGGCTGTGAAGCTGTGCCTCACAACCCACGCAGCCGCCCATGCCCTTGTCCCTGTGTCCCCTGTGGTCCTGTGTGGGAACCGTCCAGGGGTGCAGCTACGCAGCAGACGGCGGGGTCAGGGGCACATCCTTCCCATCACACCAGCTGTGTGAGGGGTCCTCTTTCCCCACATTCTTGCCAATGCCCAGCGTCGTCCGGCAGTGTGCTCCAGCCTGCAGGCACCCATCCTCCCCCGTGTCCCTGAAGAAATGACTGGATATGGGGAATTTCAAAGCTATGATTCAGGACGAGATGATCCCGTATTACAGAACATTTCCGTGGCTGCAGAACATCCTGCAGGGCAGCACTGCTCAGAGCTGAGCTGGAGCGCTCTGATGATTCTGTGTGTCCACAGAGTGCTTCTCCTCCATTACCCTAGGAGCTGCCCAGCTGCCTTTCCCCACTGAGTTTCAACGGGGAGTCAGAGGGAGTCACCTGTCAGAATCAGGTGATGGTGCTCCTGTATTCCTCGCCCATGGCAGCCCCTCACTCCTCTCTGGTACCACGTTCCTGAGGAGACTCACTTCTGCCGGCTTGAGTCATGAAGGATCAGTGGTGAAGATCCAGGTACTGAAAATGAGCACAGAGACCCCAGCACCTTGCAGGCCCCTGCCCTCCGCCCCTCATGTGTGTGGGTTCTCATGGTCTGCCATCCCTGCTCTGTCTACGCCATTCTTCTTACCCTGCAGACGAGCATCTCTGGCCCCTTGTGGACCTACCTGCACCCCCATGGTTACCTCAAAATTCTCACAGCAGGTGGCGATCTTCCTTGCTTTTCTGGGGGGAAAGTTACCAAGGCAACCCACAGGTCAGTATTAGCCCCTTGGGGGCTGGGGGACTGGTTAGTCAGTGCCAGTTGCTTATGGAAGGAGCTCATTCTAGAATTATAGAAATCCTCACGTGTTGTCAGGTGACCTGGGATTCTTCCCTTATGGCTTCCGACATATTTTGTAAGCCCTTTAAGGAATGCGGGTTTTAGAGACAGACCCAGCTGTCTTCCCTTCTTGGCTTACTGGCCATGTGCCCTCGGACAAGTGACTTCACTTCTGTGAGCAGGAATTTCCTCACCTGTAAAAGAAGGACGGAGAGCCAAACCCCCAACACATGGACTTATCAGGAGGATAAATTAAATCAGGAATATTTAGCAAAACCCCTGTTATATGCCCGACATCAGCTGGGGAGTTCACAGCAAATGCTGGCTCATGCCATTGTTACACAGAGAACCTCAGAGCGTCTGTTACATAAACGGTCCTTGTGGATGCGTCGGTGGGCTCCTCAGTCGCCGAAAATAATTCACCACACACATTAAAAAAAAAAAAATACTTGCAAACTGCTCTGTAATGTCACAAAGTTACCCGGAGGAATTGTTTCTGAAGTTAATAACCCAAACGCATTCATCTTAGAGGAGCGTGTTCCACAAAAACAAATTGCTTTTACGGTCAAAACTACACATGTAGACCCCTTGATCAATACCCCCATTTTATGATCTGTCTGTAGACAGACCTGAAGACGCTACCTTGCTTGATTGCCTGGGAGTGCAGATCGATCAGTCCGGTACCCCCACCTGCGGCTCCTAGGCTGACTCACACACGTCACACGGTCCATGCAGCTCCTCCATCCCTCTTCAGAATTGCATGGTCAACGCCTTGGCTGTTCAGCGTGTCTTACAAAGTCTTGAAGGAGAATATGACCCCGGAGGGAACACTTGGGAGGGGAGCGGGCAGTGTGGGGAGGTTAACTTTGCCTGCAGTGGGGATGGTGAGGGCGCCTTGTCTGGTTCCCTAGCATCCCGGAGTATTTTCTGTGATTCCACTTTGGAGGTACGTCTGTGATGTCGGGCTTCAGCGGGGACAAGTATGGTGCAGAATTGGGGGGATGTGGAGGCACCGCTCAAGTTTGTCCATCCGGGCTTGTAGGATCTTATCTCACCCAATGCAGACTTGCCGTGGGGGGACAGGGGAGCCACACTGTCCGGCTCTGGGCAATCTGAAGACGTTGGGGCAGGCCTCAGAAGCATACACGAGCCACCGTTTCTGGCTTGCAAGAACTCTAGACCACCAGCAGCAGGAACGGCCGGGATGATTCTTGCTCTGTGAGCCAGCGGGACGGTCCGTGTGTCCGGGGCCGAGCAGGTGCTCAGGGCTTGCGGGGGTGATGGCTGGAATGGACGTTCGCTTTTCTCACGCAGCTGTTCTGATGTTTTGACCTCTCGCTTCCCAACTCTGGCAGAGGCTGTCAGACGGGGGCACTTGCAGCATCGCCTGCAGGTGTGTGGAAGCGCAGACGGCCGGACCCACCACCGACTCTCCGATTCCATCTGTCTGCGAGCTCCCGGGAGATGCTGGGGACGACGCGCTTCGGGACCCGCATCGAGTTCTGACTCCTCAAATGGTTTTAAGCACCTGCAGAACCAGAAAGCAAAGCGTCTCATGTGCGTCCAAACCGAAAAGACAAGCCGGTTGTGATCTCTTCACTTGGGCCGTGGCTAAAGGCCTGCGGTCCAGGACGAACAAACAGGGGCATTCCGCCCTGTGTTCGAGGCCGGGGGCCACTTCGTGAACTCTGTGGCATGGCGGTGTCCTTTCCCTGTGCTCTAGCACCTCTTCCCTGTGGGCCAGCTCTCTTCGTGAATCAGGGAGGGGAAGTTTTGTTTCGTGGTGGTTGTAATGCATGAGGCGGTGTGCGGGTTTGGAGCACAGCGGGAGGGAGCGAGTTTATTAAATGGCCCGTTGTTTCCACTTGGGCTTTTCTGAGAGAATGCCACGTTAAAACAAGCACCGTCAAGGAAGCAAAACATCTGTTTCCATCTGGAAAAAGCCAGATTTTAAAGGCGTGACATTAAAATTGATTTATCTAATCATAAAGATAAAGCAAAATAAAATGCAGCAGGCACCCTCAGCTTGGAGTAATTAGAAATATATGGCCGTCAGGGGGGAGAGCAGTTGGCAAAGTGTGTTACGTAAAATACTGTTTTATGAAGTGTGAAGAGAAAAAGACGAGGCTGCTGAGGGGGATTTTGAGGAAGTGTAATCACTGAGATACAATTGGGGAAATATTTATGGATGTACTTGCATTTTTGATTAATGTCTCTTGGCTTTTATTTGGAAACTGCAAAAAGATAAAAAAAAAAAAAGGCAAAACCTATTGACTGAAGGTCCCCAAGGACTGCCAAGATGCTTGGAACCTCTCTGACCTGGGGTAGGGACAAGTTCCGTGTTATCGTCCACATGTGGATGGAGAAGGTGCCTGGAGGATGCGGGCATCAGGTGTTCTGGGTCTCCCCTGTAGTAATGAGTGCTAACCCGTGTGTGCCCAGGGAGGTACGCAGGGAGGGCATGCTCTACCTTCTGTGTCTCTAGTCATCAGCAGAATCAACCATTGACCAGAGACAGAGTGGGCTCTCTCAGGGTCATGGGACCACAGGCAGAGATGGAGCTCACCTGCCTTCCTCCCCTGCCCTCTTCCTGCAAGAGAAGGAGAACGCAACCCCTCAGAGGCAGAAGCTGGGGGAGAGCTGGCAGCTTGGTGTGAGGCCCGGAAATGGTAGCCCTTGGAAACGTCTTTGCTTTGCTCCTTGGTGCCATCCCCAGGTGTGTTACTGAAGTGGAAGGCTGAGCCCTTCCATCTGCTCCTGCGTCTGATGTTCTTGTGTTTGCTGTCCCTGTCCCGCTCAGATCCCAATTATCTGTTACCTGGACAGTTACGGTGCCTTTCACACACAGCTGCTATAGCAGGACTGTGGACTGGCCATCTTCCAAGTGAAAAGCATCAGTGGTCTTCCACTGCCTCCTGGATGAAATTCAGTCCCACAGCCTAGCACCCGAGACCTTTGGGGAGCTCGTTCTAAATCCTGTTTCCAAGTGTTTAGCCCACTATAATTATTCAAGCACAAAGCTGGATGGTCACCCTGCTGTGCCTTCCCACATGAGTCTTGTCACCCTGCTGTGCCTTCCCACATGAGTCTTGTCTCCACGTCCAAGTTCTTCCTGGCTTGCAGCCTACACACAAATGCCTTGACTTCTGTGTGCCTCTGTGTGTATCTCATTTACATTATAAGGCTTGAAGGTCAAGTCTGCTCTCCTAGTTGCCCATCATCCATTCCTCTTCTGGTGATTGCATCCTGAGTGTGCGAGGGGGACCTCCTCCCTGTCCCTCTTCACTTCCAGTAACATGTGTGAGCACCCGATGCAGCCCCGATAATCAGACCATCCCATCCCCTGCGCTGCTGCAGTGATTAGTAGGGGACTGTCATATGACTCCCATACGGCCAATGAGATTTCACTCTTGGATTTTGGCTGGAGCCTTTGGGGAAAAGGCAGATGGGGAAGCTCACTTCAGCCTGAAACTGCATGTCAACGTCTTTGAAAGCTTGCTTGGGAATGAAATTGAGACGGAGAAAAGCGAGGCTAAGAGCACATCCTGAAGACAGAGTTTTAAACCCTGCATCCAGCCATGTCTGGGTGGCGACCCACCACTAGAATTTCCCAGAAATGTTATCCAATAAATTATTATTTTTTGGTTGAAGCCACAGTTGTGTTGCTCTTACTTACACAAGAAGTAATCATTTTGGGATTATGATTATGGCTGGTATTTTTAGTTTTATTCCTAATTACTTAACTAGCATATATTTTTATTATTTAGGTAGTATCTTGTCAGGTTCCCCGTTCAGCACTGAGGACAGTTCCTGCCTCCTGAGGGCTAGGGATTCCACTTCTGGGAGCAAAGGAAATAATCCCAACGGGGCGAAGTAGGTCGGCAGACCCTTCTGAGAATCTAGGTTGTTCATGCAGCCCTGAGCGTATCCCACCCGACTTCTAGAGATAGTGATTTTCAAGCTGAGTGTTAGAGGATGCGTAACAGTTTGCCACACAAGCCACAAGGGAGCCCGGGAATGAGCATTCCAGGCTCAAGAGCTAATGCATGAGATCAAATCAGAGCAAGTGTAATGAGTTGGGGAAAAATGCACACACTTTGTTATGGCCAGGAGATGATCCAGTGTTCCTGCTGAGCTCTGAGCTCAGCACAGTGTCTTCCCCGGGGAATATATTTAATAAATACCATTGAGTGAGTGAGTCGGTGAATTAGCATCATTGGCAAGTGCTCTTAGGTAGTAGAAGGTTCATAACAGCTTCTGGGAGAAGGAATGATTAATTGAGGCTCAGGTAAATAAATGTTCTGGGAAAAGGAAAAGTATGTTCGACCACCCGCTGTTCCGAGGGCCCTCCCTTGCCAGACCAAGTCTCCTGTGACTTTCAAAGTTGGAGTAGACATATCAGTCTTTGTCATTTCACTGTACATGCACAACACTGTAATAACAATGGGAAAATATTATTAATCACAATGAATTATTATTATTTGTTGCATGGCTTTCTCTGTGTTGGGAATTGTGCTAAAAAATTTATAAGCCTGTGTCAATCACTGTTTTCATTAATTCTGTATTAGAGGCCCTATGAATATCTGCATTTTTAACATGGGAGGAATGGGGGTAAAGGGCATTAGGCCACTTGATCATTGATTCAGGTCTTCATTGGCTATGCTCCCTCAGAAGCTAGTGGGGGTGAAAGCCAGAAGCTGATCCCAGGCAGGGCTGTCTATCTTCGGAACTCTTGTCCAGAATAGTCGAGTCAGCCGTATCTTAGGAACAAGTAATGCTCGCTGGCCTCAGCTTCCCTTTGTCTGTGTCCCTTGGGTCAGATTCCTTCAAGTAAGAACTTCCAATGTGTGTCTGTTTGAGATCTCTGGGGTTTGAGAATTCCTGGGTTGTGTTCCCCAGATCAAAAGCATTGGAGCCCACCTCTCTATTTGTCTAGGTCCCTTCTCATGAAAAAACAGTGGAAGACACACGGTGGGCATGGTTATAGAGCAGGAGTCTCATTCCATGGCAGGCTAGGAATCCAGTGGGTTAATTCTCCACTGCCTTGACCTCCCATTCTCAAAGTTCCATTAATAATCAATTTGAAATAGTTAATTGGACAAATGAATTCTTTATTACTGTATCCCAAGGGTAGCTAAAATTTAATTGCTTGAGCCTTGTTTGTGCAGGCAATTTCTGTTTAACAAAGAGGAATATTTAGTGCCGTTGTAAAATTAATTGGGTGTGTTATGCTTCGACCCTCACAACAGGCAGGGGCTGAGAGGGTGGTAATGTGAAGAGTGTTTATTAAGCATACAGTTTTCATAATAATTTCCTTTGCAAGGGCAGCCATAAAATTCTCTCCTAAGCACCACGTTATTTCCATCACACAAATGTGAAAATTACGACTCAGATTGTGATGCCTTTTTTTTTCATCTGTGATGTCATTCCAATTTTTAAAATTCCTTGTCCGAGTTAAGGTGAAAATAAAAGATCAAGCCACTCTCCTTTCTCCTAGGTTCCTTCATGCGGCCCCCTCTCTCTGTCTCTGCCTCCTTTGGTCTGTCTCTGCTTCTCTCTCCTCCAGTGGAATGCACTGCCTACGTGCTTCTTTATCCAGCATCTGTCATCCACCCTTCAAATAGCTTCGAGAACAAGATGCTTCTCCAGGGCTCTCCAGTCTGCTTGCTGGCTCCGTAGCCTGGGGTGAGCACCTTACCCTTTGTGCTCAAATGACTTATCTGTCACAAGAGATAGCCATGCCTACTGTCCAGGATTTCGGAGAATCCAATGAGATGCTTCTTGGAGTGCCCCGTCCTGACTCGAGCCACCCGTCTTTGACAAGGGTATGTGAGCGTGTATGTACCACCTGCCAGTTTCGGTCACCCATCAGACGGTACTCTCTTCTTCTCTTTCCCTGGTCTTGGCAGAATCGCGTGTGTGTCTGCTCAGCCCCACCAAACTTTCCAGTTTTACGTAAAGACCTGAAGAAGACAAATGCCTGAGTCAGAAGAAGGGTGCAATTCTAATTTGAATGGGTCTATTCATGTGATGCAAAGATAAAGACTTTATCTCACTTTCCTGGGCCCTGTTTACTCTATTTTGTGCCAGTCCATCCACATCTGTTTATAGACTGAACACCCCTATCGCTGTCATTCCACCTGCTTTCTCAATCCACATTTCTACTCCTGTCCTTTGGCTTCTAGTTAAATGTCTTTCCTGGCTTCCACAGAAAAGTTTAATCAGTGACCATACCTGGCTTTGCCCCCAGGGTCCCCATTCTGGGTCTCTCTCCTAGCTCTTGCTTTGTCTCCCCTAAGGGAGCTTTCCATCTTGGGTAAGAGTATCTTGACCTGCAAGCCTCAAGCATGTCTTCTTTGTCCTTTCCTTCTTCTCCCAGCTATCTCCCTCAACACCTCTACTCTTTAGAGCTCATACGGACTGGACCTCCACCACTCTCAACCCTTCTCAGTAGAGTGGCGTTAAAATTTCTAGTCTTCTTAATCCAGACTCATGATGGTGAGCCCAACAGCCAGAGAGCCTGAACCCCATCAGGGCTCACCTCTATTCCCATGTGGCCAGCCCACATCACCTTCTCAGCCCACAGGTATGCCATGCTAGGCAGCCGGGCATCTGCTTCTCAACCACACCTTTCTCTCTCATGCTCAGCTGCCCAGGTTTGCCTTTATAGTAGGCACAGTTAGCTGGAGAGGGGAGTGCTCAGCAGCACCCAATGGGAAATAAGGTCTTTCTAGACACCTTTAGCCCTTTTCTGTGCAGATCTCCTGGTGTCTGTCTCCTTTCTGTCAGACTGAGTCATGTAGGGACTGATGGGGCACACATATATGCAAACATGTGAGACGTGCGTCATTCATAACCGTCTTCCCAGACCCCTCCCTGGCCGTCTGTAGACGCTGTCCAGCAATCCTCACTGTCACCTGTTCACCAACAGCTAACACTTCCCAAGGGCTAATGACATGTATAACAGCATTTGGATGGCTTTCTACACATGACAGAATTTTATCTCACAGCAGTCGTGATACAGGTTCTAATTATTATGCCCTTTTACAGACGAGGAAATAAATGGAGTCCCATGGAAGGAGTTCCCGGCTCACATGTCCATGGGCACAGAGTACTCAGACCCAAATGGGTTCTCATGCGGGAACGTCTTCCCAGCAGGTCCCAAGAAACACACTTTTCCAGATTTTGACTTGTGGGAAACATTGGTGCAGAAATTGAGGGAAAGTATTGCAATTCTCATGCAACTATGAAAGGTTAATAGTCCACATAGAGACTCTACTGACGTCACGGGGAAAGTGAGATTGGGGAGCAGCCCTGCGAAGGGCTCTGAGTGATAAGGGGGTTGTTTGAGACACTGAGGCAACAGCATGTGGGAGTGAAGCCCTCGTGAGCCTGCCGGTCAGTCTTGCTTGTAGCTGTGGCCTCATTAGCATGTGTGCCGGTGGCCCTGTCCTCCACCAGCGGTGAGTCACTATTGCTCACAAAGTACGTATTTCCATCTGAAATGGAAATCACCTTGGTTAGGGTTAGGCTCAGACTCTGGTCTGTCTCCTTCGCCGGCATAACGTCAGCACCCCGGACAGCTCCTGGCCGCTCACCAGAGCTCAGTCACCATCTGATGGCCCAGTGGATGATCAAGCAAGACGAACTGTGTAGAGCGTGTGTGGAAAACACTGAAAATGAGCAAAGAGTATTCTGACCCCAGTCACTGAACAAAATGACTGCTTCCTTGACTTTGCCTGCAGAAAGGAGCCTTTTATAAAAACCAGTGGGAATGCCGGCCTGCAGCCCGTCCTTGCTTGCAGGTACTTCCCCGAGCTGGCCCAGGACATTCACAAAGCAGAACCCACCCTTTCCCCGCCACCTTCCCGTCCCTCATAAGCCAAGGTGAAGGGAAAGTCATTAGAGATCTTCAAGAAACGTGGAAGGGGGTGTTTCCTGTACCGTTACAACCTGCTGAGCACAGAGGCTGATGTGCTAATTCTGGAAGTGTGTGATGTTCCAAACCAAGACAGCAAAAGCTAGCTGTAGGCTTTTTCTCAGTAATTGAGAAAAATGTCTTTCCCTTTCCTGTCGAGCAGGCAGTGAGGAGGGTTGCCGAGCTCTCACCTGGCTCTGCCGTCCACGTCCACGACTCGGTGGGTTTTACCCACTGCCCCCCAAGCTGGGCATTGTCTCCCTCTGCTCCCTGCATACGATGCTCAGGAATTGATGTTTGATTTTCATGTGTCTGCTTCCAGCCTTCCTGTGGCACCTGCTGAATGTCGGGACTAACAGCCCTGCAAGGTGCTCCCTCTGAACCCCATGGTGTAGCCTGTTGCCCCTTCTCTGGAATAACCACTGGCTGGAAAGGTGTGAGTTTAAATCCCCTCAGGCCTGAGTTTTGCTAATCCTCCAAGACCCCTCTTTCTCTCTGTGTGATGTTCAGAGTCTCACAGGGTAATTGTCCTTATCAGATGCATCTGATTAAACCTTTTCCAAAGGTCTTTTAGCACAAAAGGCTGAAAATTCTAACAAGTCTGGCTTATGTCTCATGGTATTATTATTGATGGGCTTAACCCCTATTTAAAAAAAGAAAAACTGAACCTGTACTCACTCTGATTTGACGAATACTAGCTTATAAAAGACCAACATCATTATTTTATTTGTTCTCTTTTTAATTTTTTTAAAAAATATTCTTTCCAATGGAGAGGGAGGACTCAAATTGAGAGATTAGCCAGCCCAACTGAGTTTCTGCCCTATTTACTGCTACAGCCGGGGGCTCAGCGGGAAACCCAAGAGACCATTGGTTAGGGCATGGAGGCAGATTGAGTGCAGAGAATATTTACAGAGGTGTGGACAGGGCGAGGAGCCAGTAAGGGACCACCAGCAGAAAACAGGAGGCTCTCACCTCTTGGGTCTGGAGGTCAGAGGGAGACGATGTCCTTAGAACACTAAAATTGCTGGAGCCCTGGAGGGGGTGGTGGGCTGGAGCCAGGAGCTCTCTGACAGATCAGGGAGGAAGCAGGAAATAAATACCTTTCCCTGCCTTCTGCCAATTGTCCAAAACCAGCCTGTCGCCAGAAGGAAGGGATTCAGGGAGATGTAGCCCAAGGGGGTCCCAGAGCAGAGCAAAGGCACGAGGGTGGGTCTGGGGTGGCAGATGGGTATAGGTGGGTGGCAGAGAAACAAAGAAACCCTCATTCTCTGGGGTCATTTATCAATGAAGGGAACAGGTGAAGAAGACTTGGTTCTCTATGCTTAAAAAGGAAGTGTTTGGTGCACCTGTCACTTCATTTTTCAGGGCTGAACTCAAATTCTTGTTTTCTTTCTTTCTTTCTTTCTTTCTTTTTTAAGATTTTATTTATTTATTTGTCAGAGAGAGCGAGCACAGGCAGACAGAGAGGCAGGCAGAGGCAGAGGGAGAAGCAGGCTCCCCGCTGAGCAAGGAGCCCGATGCGGGACTCGATCCCAGGACGCTGGGATCATGACCTGAGCCGAAGGCAGCTGCTTAACCAACTGAGCCACCCAGGTGTCCCTCAAATTCTTGTTTTCATCCACAGAGAACTGATTGTATTGTATCCATAGTGGGAGAGCCCTTGGGAGGGACAACTCTGTCTGCCCCCCAGAGACTGGCAGGCACTGTGGAGTCAGTGGTTGGGAAGAAGGGGAGATGGTGGAGCTTGCTTCTGAATCACAGTACCCCATGAGGCAGGCTCAGCAGGTGTGTGGGAGCCCAGAAGTGTCCCCAGCCAGGAGGATGCCTTGCTTATGGTAGTGACACCAGTAACAAAGTCAGTGACATCACTCAGTCCCCAACATTTACTGAATGCTCTCTATGCAGCTGTCTCCATGCTAATAATTTCTTATAAATTCTTTTTACTCCTCCTCATGATGGTCCTGGAAAGGGCCACTGAAATTATCTCCAGTTTAGAAATGAGGATAATATAACCTACAAGGGTATTACGTGGCAAAATCAAGATCTGAAACTGGCCCTGTTTGACTCTGAAGGGTTTGCTCCTAACTGGGGCAGTGTCCTTTCTGCCCCTCTGATCAGCGTGTGGTCCCATGTGTTCAAGTGTTCAGTCCGGCCATAGACATTTCCCAATCTCCCCACTCAACTCTCTCCAGCCCAGATTGTAGCTGTGCCTCTGAGAGCACCCCATGCGTCCATCGCACCCTTCCTGAGTCCGTTCTGCATGTGAAGAGTGGGTTCTCCTTCCCAAAAACATAGTGCCTCACCCTGAATTTAACATCTCTGGCTTCTCAGTGGACCCATTTCGGTCTTGTCCATATCAGACAAGGTCCTTTATGACATGATCCAAACCCATATTTCTGGCATCTTCTCCTGATGCGCTCCTCCCCACTCCCAAAACACATGACATCTTCTCAGACCCCTGTGCCTTTGCACGTGCAATAACTTCTTCCCTCAGCTCCCTTCTTCCTTTTCTTTGCCCGTAGAATTCCGAGTCAGAAGTCAACATGCAATGCCTTGGGGCTCTCCAGAAGCCTTCGTCGGCTCCTTCCTCCAAGGCTGCATCTGCTTTTCCACATGGCTTTTATTTATGTTTTGTCATTAAGATGTATTAGGATCACATTGCTGAGGTCAGCCTCTGGCTCAGTCTGTCCTCTTCAAAATAGTAACTCAGTGATTTCGCATGTATTATCTCATTAGTACTTAAAAAGCACCATGAGATAAATGCTACAATTATCCTCAGTTAATGTTGAGGAAGGGGAGGCTCAGAAAGGCTAAGAACCCTGCCCAAGGATGCACAGCATGTAGGTGATGGAGCTTTGCTTGCTACTATTATCCTGGAGCGTTGCTCACATATCTACTCTGTGTGTGTGTGTGCCAAATACTCATGACTTTATAGGGACATCTTTGAATACCTTTCATGTCTCTCATGTTAGAACCGATGGACCCAAGTACCTATGTATGGGATAAACACAGCCTCCCCTCCTGGAATTGGCGGACAGAGCTTAGACCCTCGACTGTGTTAACTGACGAAGCCGGTAAGCCTTTCTGTGGTCATACGTATCTCCATCTGTCTGCTTCAGACATACCGCATGTGGTTCCCTGAGACCGAGCTGGCTGAGGAGCGCTCACTGTCTTTCGGACTCTTCTCAAAGCCTCCTGGAAAGGTCAACTGTTAATTAGCTGGATTTTTATACTTGAATTTGGCTATCATCTATTAGACATGGGAGGTCATGACCAGTATATACACCCATGGAGCTCACTGAGGAAAGCAAACAAGCCCCAGTCTGGCTGCTATCTTGGATCGTTACAACAATTCCAGAGGAGATCTCAGAACTGGATGTTGGAAACTGGAGAGGCAAGAGGCAGGAAGAGGACCTTCTGTCTCCCTCGATGGGGGAATCAGCTCTTTGTAGAGCATATTGTCCTTGGTGAACGAAGTTCCTGAAGATGTGGTTTCTGTGGGGGAGAGCTCTTAGCATTTCCAAAAGCAAATGCAATACTTCCTAAGGTTGACTTGCACACCATCTGAAGGATCATTGGGTTTAGCAAGTTGACAAGAGATTTTTCACTTGCCTGTGAATCATCATTGCATCTACAGCACCTTAACTCACCATCCCAGAGCTCCTCTCTCCCCTGCTGGAAGCAATATGGGATGCGTCTTGAGGTCGGGAGCAGCCCCCTCTATGAGGCTCTCGTGAGAACCCACCTTGAATGCTTCCCAGAGGTCATTGCTTCCACGGGCTCTGGTTCCCACACCTGTCACCTGCACCCGTGACTCCATCGACACAAAGAACATGAGATACTGAGGGGGGAGTGCCTTCGCTAAAGCCCTAAATCTGAAATCTAACCTTTTTTTACTCAACAGTTTAAGAATAGTTGAATATTCTTGTTCAATAATAGTAGTAACGCTCAAAACTGCCATTCCATTAAATGCATGATATTTACGCACCCTGCTTCACACTAGCAGGAAACACAGCTCAAGGACATGGACTTGACCTCCAGGGTATGTTCTGGCCTGACACATATTTAAGGTCTGCAGAGATCCATAACATGAGGTCTAACTCGAGTGGTGATAGAGAGTGACCACCCAACGTTGCTGTTGGTACTCAGTATCTTTCAGTGAAAGAGCTTCAGCGAGCCATCCCTTACTCTCGGGTCACGTGGTTAAGGAGTCAGGGACATGACACGGCCTCCAGGGGGAATGAGAACAAGGTTGAAGCAAACATAGCACGACATACACAGCAGTGATGGGGACTGATCAAGCATGCGTGTAGGACCCACGTCTAGGCGACGAGAAATGGAGGCACTCAGTTCTGTTGGGTAGCAATCTAAGGACAGACGTTTTCAGTCCTCTGGATTTGGTGCACTGAGCGCAGAAGCCGGGACCTTTCAGGGCCTGTCCGACGTGGTGGAGGCCCACGGGCAAATCCCAGAGAACATAAATCACAGCCAAGTCAAGAGCCAGACGCTGCTGATTTATTACAGTTTTATTTGCCATTTATACCCCCAGTAAAGCTGGAAAACATACAGAAACAGCTGGAGGAAACAGCTGAGTCTCAACCTGGTTTGAATCCCTGGGTCCATCCACTGCTCGACTTTTCCATTTGCATGGGGATAAATCCTTTTGAAAATTTTTTTGTTTGGCTTCAGCTAGTTTGAGGTTTCTATTATTTGCCACCAACTGAGAAGAAAATATGTTATTATTAGAGCCTTATCCAGTGGAAAGGAGCAGCTGTAACCCCTTCTCTGAATGCAGATTAAGAAGGGCGGGTGTTGCGCGGGGGTCCAAGGGCAGAAATGCCATGCTCAAAAGTCAAAAGGGAAGCAAGCAGACGTAGACTTTGAGGTAGTTAGCAGAGGGCTTTAGACCGTCTATGGTATCCCCACGCTTGCCCTCAGACCTGGGATATGAAGGTAATCATAAATGTTAACAAAATCTATACAATGTATTCTGCTTAAACTGTTGCACAGGTTGGGGGTGGGGGTAGTAGGTGAGAGTAAGAAAACAAAGTAGGAAAAAAATAGATGAAGTTTCTCTTTCCTTTAAAAAAAATATACAAAAGCCACACATCCATAAAAGCTTCGGAAGGAAAAACGATCAACATAGGAGTTTCTAGGATGTCTGCATTGAGACAAGGTCAGTGCCCACTCACACACCATCTTATTCAACCTGTACGTTGGCGGGGAAACTCGGCCGCCAACTGGGGCTCCTGAGCGTCCTTGCTGAGGTGCCATGAGGATGGTTGTCCTCACGTGGGACTCGACTCTTGCAGGATTAAGTCGACATCCGCTAACGGCCTGAGGAGGGAACGTGGCCGGGGGCCGTCCTTGAGTGCCAGGGATGAGCACAACACCCGTGCCTTCGGGAGGGCATCCAAGTTTCAAGGATCAACGGGAACGTCAAGTGTGAAGCGTTTGGCTCTCCATCTGCAAAACCGAGTCCGTTTATAGTCGCCTTCACAATGAACAGAGAGATACCCTTCTTCCCATGTCTAGTAAGCATTTGTTCCCCAGACAGGCACGATGATGCACTATCCTCCTTTCAGGCAAAATCCAATAATTCTCACTGCTCTGAAAAGTAGGCCAAATGAATAGCACAGAGCTCCCATCTCTCATGCTTCCCGCTTGGTGTCTCCAAGGAAATGAGGCGCCAGTGAGAATTCAGCAGGGTCTGCTGATAGCCACCCCCATCCCTTTAAACTGACATCTGTGATCCCAGATTCAGCAGGACCTATTTATTCCCAAGTCTGCATTGTGATGGTGATCGCTGTTGTTCTACCTAAAATCTACGCCTTCCTCCTGCCTGAGGCAGCCGTGGTCTCAAACCAGCCTCCCAGACTCACACAGTTCTTGTTCAGAACAGGTGTGGTTTTCTGGGTAGACATTCTGGGAGAGTATAATTAAGGGACATACTTCTTTGGTCCTGACCCTTTTCCCTGCTGCCTGGGGTCCTGTTGGCATCACGACGCTGCCATCCCAATCCTGGGTGCCCTTTCTCTGGATTTCTTCTTCAGGGGCAGCCTTTCAATGTGGGGACATGCCCAAGTGACACGGGAGACAAGTGTCTGATTCTTGACATCCTTCCTGAAGTCTAACTCTGCTTCATCATTAAAGTTCTTTCTTTGGCTTCACGTTCGTTAGCATAAGATTTTTGCTGGGTTATCAGCCTGCTCGTTCCCCTCTTCCTGAACATTCCATTTATTTACATGATTTATTACTCTGTGATTGCCATGCAGACATCTGTGTAACTTCTGCACGATCTGGAACCGGTGCTCATTCTGCAGGCACCAGATATGCAGCAGAAAGTTGACACAGGCAAACAAGCTACCTGTGGGGGGAGGGAATGCAACGAGGCAGTAACGCAGATCTCGATTTTAACAATGCCTGCACCTTCATGAATGCCCATGGATCTCTCTTGCCAGCTGGGTAAACTCTAGCACATTTTTCTGATGTATATTCATGAAGAGCGTTCCAGCATCTGCATTTTATCTACCTCGACAACTTCGAGGAGCTCCAGTGGCTTTGTAGGAAACCCGTGAAGGGAATATTCTCGGGAGCACTGAGCATTTGGGGACCATCGTTTGAATTTTGGCGCACCAGGAAACAGAAGACGGACATGCCTGCTGGAGCCCGGGAAGGCTTGAGAAGAAGTCATGGCAGCCCAGCGCCATAGCAGCCCCGTAGCTGAAATGCCCCGATGCTACGTGGTTGCCCGGCACCAAGCCCCCCACTGCCGGGCTGCCGGGCTGCCCGTGAACACACGTCTCCGTTCGCCGCTGATGCCCCTCTTGGCACCGTACGGACACTACCTTTTCAAAGCATAGTTCTGCTTGTTTTACTTTTCAGATGCATTTCACTCCCCCTTGAAATCATACCCGTAAGGATCAGATGATGAAATCGAGGCATCATAAAAGTCATTTAGTGTCAGAATCATTCTTGACAACGATGACCTCACCGCAGGATCGGTACGCCTGCCATCAACTCCTCAGATGCTCCTGTGCCGAGCACAGTCTGCTTTCTGTCCGGGAAGGTGGGCTTTGTTCCGCTGAAGCAGCCGAAGAAGTCACGGAGGGCTGGCACGGAGGCCCATGCCGGAACATGATGACAGATGTTTGCAAGTGGGACTCGCGATCCTCGGGCTGAGGTTTTCCAGTCGCGTAGCGGAGACTCCCATCCCACACTGCTCCCGGGTGTCCGTCCATGAGAGGAACGGGCCGCCTGGTCGTCAGTACCCTTCGCAGCTGCATTTCATGATAAACACGCACATGCCAAGATTCCCTGGTGTGTGCATTGGTGTCCAGCACGGCCGGGGGCGGGGGCTGTGGAAAAGTGTCAGGAAGACCCAGCTGCCAGCCCTGAGGGAGGCTTCTCGCCAGCCGGAGGAATGCAAAGATCCTAATCCTGCCAACCTCCAGATGTAGGCGCCCGGAGACCTCAGACCACTGGGGTGTCCAAGGGGGTTGAACACAGGCTTGGATGGGTGCCGTGCTTTCATCACAGAAAGAAGAAGTGATACAACATCAGTAGCGAGTGCCACGGCCCTCCAAGTGGCCGACATGGGGCCATGGACCCCAGGCTCCTGTCTTGTGGAAACAGGCAGACTGTCTCCTTCCTTCAGCGGCAACTCTCCTGGGGTCAGGGGGCTGGCCAGGTGCCCTATGACCACACGCTTAGCAACACTAGGAAGTTCACTGAGTGCCCAGAACAAGAGAAGAGTTTCTTCTTAATACAGAAGAAGAATCTGGACCACGTGACCCTCAGCACGTGGTCCCCTGATAAGGAACATTCTAGGCTCAGGGTGCTGCCTGGGGCCCCAGGTCCTATGGTGGTGGCTTCCCCAGCAAACTGGAGGTGGGAGGATGCGTGATCCCTCAGAGCCTTCTCTCAAGCCTCTGACACCGATGGGTGTGGGGGAGACTTACCTGCTGGTCTTCCCAGACTCGGCGTGGTTGTTAGCACTCAAACTCAACTTCGTTAACGCTGGGCGGCGTTGAGCCTCGTCATGGTTATCGACCAACTTGCCTTTAAAGCACTGTGGTCAAGTTGGTTTTTAAATTTCTCACCACATAATTGGTGAGACTCAACAATTGGTGAGCGACTGACCCGGGTTTTGAACTTTGATCTCCCAGCACCTGTGCCCACGCCCCTTCCCACACCCGTTCACCCCGTGCCCAGTAGCTAATGAGCGGAGGTGGGCGGGCGAGGACTCTCCTCCCAGGGTCTCCACGCCTGTTGTGTTTACTCCCAGCGGCCACGGGCCGTCCAGGACGTGCTCACTGCCTTTTAGCACATTCGGAACATGCTCTGTTTTACTACTTTGGGTCGTTTAAGATTATTTGATTGGTGACCTGTTGCTGGCACTGTGTCTGAGCGCACGGTGGTCTGGTTGGGCCGCTGCCACAAAGTGCTGCAGCGCAGGCGTGCTTGCAGACAGCAGACACTTGTCCCTCACTGCCTGGAGGCCAGAAGTCCCAGGTCCGGGTGCCCGCAGGCCCGGTCCAGTGAGAACCGTCTCCAGGTTGTAGATGGATGGCCGTCCTCTCCCTGTGTCCTCCCATGGTGGAAGGGGTAAGGGGCTCCCTGGGGTCTCCTTTACAAGGGCACCAGTCCCATCCCGGGAGTGCCACCCTCCTGACCTCATCGCCTCCCAAAGGCTCCACCTCCTACTACCATCACCTGGAAGGTTAAGATCCGAGGGGGCAACTTGGCAGCCTAGAGCACCGAGTAAAGTGTGGGAATTCACACTTGAAAACCTCTGGCCCTTCAGGATTCGATGAAGCATTCAGCAGAGCACAGCCCACCCCCTGGAAATCCGGGGGCAGGGTATACACAGCTTCCTTCATTCCCTCCACTTTTCCTGGAGGCTTGAAGCATTTCATAATAAGTTGTTTAGAAAAGTACGCTCCCCCAGAATAAACCTTCCTTTCCTCCCCTGTGAAACACACAGAAGGAACGCTACATTGTATAATTGTAAGGAGTAAAAAGAGGAATCCATAAAGCGTGGGTCACTGTCGGCGTTCATTCATTTATACCGTCCCCAGAAGTTTACTGAGCACCTGCAACGTGCCCAGCATTGCACCTCAAGATGCACACACCAGGTGCCATCTCATGCCTGTGCTGAAGGGAGAGAGAAATGAGACACTCTTGTCGTCCGGGAACCCGTGGTTTGGCTGGAGACCAAGAGGTGCCTACACGTTACTGCAACCCCCATGAGGACCGCCCGGACGGACAAAGACGGGTCAGATGCACACAGCTCAGTGGCAAAGGCAGCACGGGGCTGGGGTGTCCTGATCCCAGCAGTGCCCACATCGTCACATCCTCCTGCCCTGCTGGACAATCCCGATCGAAGGCTGGGCTCCCCAGAAGGGGGTGAGGGGATACATACAGCACTCGGGCATAGACAGGTCACACAGTAGGAAGATCACCTCTTTTTCATTCTTTCCCAGCCATTCTGATTACCTCCCGGACCAAGGGTCTATTTGAGAGTAGGGTGTCTTTAAATCCTAATATTTGGTTACCTCGTTTTCCAAAGTAAAGTGCAAGTCGGAGGTAAAGCCTTTGGCAGGCGACAGTATCTAGTTAGAATTAATAAGGTTGCTTTAATTTTCTCTTGGTTATGTTTATGGCTGCCTTCTGTTTATGGCAAATGACACCAGCTTTCACGCAACAGTGGCACAATAAAGCTTCCTTTCAAAATGAACGCATTTAAGGAAAGAAAGCAAGTCAATTTAATAAAAAAATACTCAGTCTGCATAATAGCACTGGTCGCGTGCAAACAGAGCAAACATCAGATTCCAGAATGACTGAAGTAGAACAGCCAGGAGCCAGACTCTTTACTGAGATAAAAATTACTCCTTGGAGAAACCATACATTGCAGACAGGACAGGGTTTGGAACAACAGCGGGAAGGGCACGCTGAGCGCGTGGGGTGCGATTGTACCTCTCCCTGTGTTGGGGTGGACCCGACGAGAGAAACGGGCAGGTTGTGGGTTTGTGTTGGTGCAGGGCCGCTTGAGCCCCGGGAGCCGTGGGTCTTCATCACCCAGCGTTACCTACTTGGATCTGAGATAACAGTTAAATGACACCAGGTGGGGTCCGCCTGGGGCCCTGGCCGTGAGCTGATTGCACACTCCGTCCCAGCACTGTGGCTGTTTCAGATAAAGAAATCACCGCTGCAGCATTTTCCAGAAGAAATTGCGGGACACCAAAGCCTGAAATAGATCGTTGACAGCCCCTGCTAATTCCTGACTTTTAATCAGTTTGA
Source organism: Taxidea taxus jeffersonii (assembly GCA_003697995.1). Lineage (NCBI taxonomy): Eukaryota > Metazoa > Chordata > Mammalia > Carnivora > Mustelidae > Taxidea > Taxidea taxus. The sequence continues at coordinate 38,120 of ML095789.1, forward strand.
TGCGGCACCTGCCTTCACCACAGCGTGGGGAACAGTAAGGCCATGAACGTGTTTGTGGCTCATCCCCACGCAGAAGGCAGGCAGGGCTGAGCTCCCCAGGAGCAGAGATCTGAGAAACGTTCGTGGATGGAAAGCGGACTTGAAGCATCAGTTAATAACAACTGCCGTCTGGGAGATGATTGTGGTACCTGCAGCAGGGCAGGGATCCTGTCTCTGTCATTCACGGCTACACTTCCCACATTGGGTGGGACATAGTCTTCTCCGTAAGTACCTCTGGATAAACAGGGAGGTCATTTCTGCACGGGAATCAGCAGGGCAGCTATGGTGCGCAGATCCGGCGCCCTTGAGAGCCAGGATGGGCAAAGCTTGAACACCGGTGCTGCAGCTCTGGGTCTGAGCCCTGGGAGGACTGACTGAGCCCCACCCTATCCTATTCCCAGGTACCCGCTTTCTCAGTGTCCTCATGGACTCCCTGGCACCAGAGGTGGGTGTCTTGATGCACCTCCTCACATTGTGATGAGTTTCTCCCCCCACCAGCTAGTAGGAGGGTGACAGCCAATACCTGTGGACCAAGTCCCTTCTCTTCTGGACTTGCCCTGAGTGGCCTCCAAGATCCTGCCCCTTTCGTGGGGGCAGCCCATGTCCAATGACTGGTGGACACAGCTGTATTATACAAGGCTCAGGCCCTGGTCTCAATTTGGAGCAACCCTGAAGGACCACCCGGCTCCATACCTCCCCGGGGATGGGACCCCTGGGACTGCATCACAGTTTTGCTTGCTTCCCCCATCCCATCCTGCTTCCTTCCTTCCCCTACAGACGTTTTCCTGATAACGCAACTCAACAAAGTTCCATCTCAGAGTCCATGTGGTGGGAAATCTGACTTCCACCACCTAAGAATAAGAATGCCTTGTGTAGGCTATGCTGGGAGTTTTTTTGTGAATGATTTATTTGGCTGAACTCTAGTCCTCAAGTTGCAGGGGACATAGACACAACCAATGCTGGCCTAAGCCTAAAAAGCAGTCGATTGACTCATAAACTGAAAAATGCAGGGAGAGGGCTTCAGGCACAGCTAGATCTAGGAGTTCCTGTGCTGACACCTGTCATCCCTTTCCCTGCATTTCAGTTATAGGCACACTTCCCAGGCAGTGGAAAGATAGCCAGGAATGGCTTAGACTCTGGTATTTTGGATTCTGAAAGAAAGAACATCTTTCCCGTGTCCGTTCAGAAAAAAATTAAATTCTGAGATTTTGATCATTGCTGTCATTTGGGCCACATGGCCAAACCGAAAGCCGTTCTGGTGCACAAAGAGTATGAAATAATGCTTCTTGACTGGACCTGTCTTCTATGCTCCTTTCTGCGTCGGGGGGTGAGGGGACATGTGCAGTGTTTTACCCCCGTGGAGGGTGAGGAGGGGTGGCTGCCCAGCAGGGAAGAAAGAGTGAGTTAGAACGGGACACAGAGGTGTGAGCTATGGCTGGAATAGGGAGAAAGTGAGGAACGGAGGGAGGACCAGGGTCGAGAGGAGATAGGGAGGGAGGGAGGCAGGCTAGGGGAGAGGGTATCAAGGACAGTCAGAGTGAATCTTGGGATGAGTCATTGCTCAGCCTGGCTTTTATCTTTCCATATTTATCGACGGATCAGAGAGCACGTAAAGCAGTTTTTGATGATACCAGAATGGGCTTAACGATTCACATATTAGAGCTCGGCAATGCCCATGGATCTGAAGCGGGGGGAGACAGGTAACCTTGAGACACCTCCTGCTGAAATGCATCCGTATCTGAGGTGGTGGTCGTCCCCAGGAAGCAGGCTCCGGCATGCAGACCTGTATGTGCAGGAAGTCTGGGGGATGTGCCCTCAGGAAATGCTTGGGCAGGAAGCAGGTTTGGGCATATCTGATATGGTTTCAGTAAAGTCTCAGCCCATCCTAAGGGGAGTGGGGAGATGCTGCCCTGACTCATCATTAGATGGGGTCTTCTGCCTGGGAGGGATAGTTACTTGGGGCAGGTGGCTCTCTGCAGCTCGGACAGTGCCGGGAGCTCATCTGCCCCTAGGACTCCAGGCAGCTGGGAATGAGGGCTGGGCAGGACCCTCAGTGTCCCCGAGAGTCTCCACACACAGCAGGGTGAAGAAAGGGCAGGAATGGGAAGGCCTTTAGGTCACATATGAAATGCACTCAACTCTTCCCTGTGCTAGTCTGGGCTGCATTCAAGGATGGGAAGACCCCAGTCTTACCCACCTGCAGCTTATGGGAGGTTGGGTGCGGGGTGCTGCCTTTGTCAACCAGCAAATGCATGTTCCATGTTCTGCATGTGTTGCACCTTGCCTTTTCCAGAAGCCCATTCCTAATTGGTGTGTACTGCTTCAGAGGCACCATGGCAGCTGCAAGGGGCACAGGTGCAGACTCAGAGGATGTTTTGGGTCCTAGCTCGTGGTTCTCAGTGTGGGGAGCTGTTCAGGGACTCGTCCGAAGTCGGCAGTTGGGAAGGAGAAGTGTCTTGGGACTTTTACACTCAGGGTCCCGACAGCGACTACAGCAGGTGTCTGTCTGGGCAGATGTGGAGTCGGACATCTCTGGCATGCTGCTCATGGACCCAGTCTCCATGCTTCCCTGCTCTGCTCTGAATCACAAAGGTTGATGGCTGCAGATTCCGTGTTTGAGGCTGCCTCGTCCACTGGGTGCTGTGTGGCCAGTGGAGGACACATTCAGGACATTTGAGAGAGGGGGAGGCGATCCCAGGCTTCTTGCTGCTCTCCCTGTCTCTCTGCTGGGGCAGTAACGCACTCAGGTCCCCTCTGTGGCTCCGTCTTCCACCAGACAGCCTCTGTCTTGGTCCCAGACCCTGTGGGGGCTCCAGTTTCTGGGTCTGATCAGACTGCGCCCTCTTCGGCTGGCTCCATCCCCGGAGACCTGAGTTGAACCCTGCCATCCCTGAGCCCACGTGCCCTTGTCCCTTCTTTGCTGTTCCATTTTTCCTATTCTTCTTGCAGTTTTTACTGAAATGTGCTGCTTATACAGGTAAATTCACAGACTTTTATGTAAGCGAGGGATCATCCAGCATCTTTTAACTAGTCCCCTGGGTTACATTCAGCCGCTGAAACCTCCAGACAGAGACTGTTTCCCTGGCTGGACTCAGAGCCCATATAATCCCTCATCAGGGCTGGGCAAATAAGATCTCAGAGACAGTTGGTAAATACACTAGTGATGGAGGCAAATCCCAGTCTAGATCCTCGCATGTGCAAGCCGTGGCTTTGCTCTCTATAGTCAATCCTACTGTGGATTCCAGACTTGCATTCCGTCCACTGAAAGCCCTCAGCCTCCATCATCAAAGGGTCTTCAATACACGTCACCGACCCGTCCAGACGTCCCACCTCTGTACGGAATTGTTCCTGAGTTTTGAGTGGCTTGCAGTTGTGGGGGGTTGGAGAGGAAGCGAGAGGGTCCCCTGGCTGTCACCCCATCAAGCCCGCGGACACCTGCGGTCTCGGGTCTGTCCCGCGATCAGCTGAGGGTCTGTACAGGAGTCTCCTGGGTCATGATGCGGGTCCGATGGAGACCCACCATGCATGCTCTGTGCTTCTGGGGGACTCAGGAGACCTTTGCCCAGCTCCCATGTCACTGAGCCTAGAGAAGCTCCACCCCATTGTCCCCATCGTCCTTGACACCATCACACCACACAGCCCTTCCCTGTCTGGGTTCAGCTTCTTCATAAGAAACAAGCCGCCATCTCTTGGCTCTTCACCTCCCAGCTCTCCCCTTTAGCGGCAGTGGCGTCCCCTCCCTGAGACCTGGTGGCAGAGACCCGGCCCATGGTCTCTGCTCCTTCCTTGCTTTCCTTTCAAAAATGCACTTTGCTCCTCCTTAACAAGCATGTCCTTCCCCAGAATGGGATGCTTCCCTGTTGCATCGTTACAGAAACTCCAAAATCTATTACGTCCTCTGTCCACAGGAGTCTCTTCTGTCTCCCACGTAAGCTACATTTTGCTCAGATCCACTTCAGTCACAAAAGACCCCAAAGTCTCGGAGATGCCTAACACCAGAACCTTGCTGGTGGCTCTCACTTCATGTGTGTGTCTGGCCAGGTGTGGCTCTGTGTTCCCTCCTTTTCATTCGCGGACAAGACCAAAGGAGCTGCCACTCTCCGGGATGTGTTCTCTTGGAGACAAGAGAGAAGAAAGATCTTGCAACCACACAATAATTCCTTAAGTAGACTCGCATATGCTTGAATGGTGGGACAGGAAGAGTACACAGTAGGGGTAACCAGGCCAGTGTTTTAAAAATACGGTCTCACCGTAGATTTAGGCAGGATATTAACCATCCGGTATTTTGACCGACCTTATTCTTGTTAATAGGGAAGTTAGCCCAGACAGAAGCTGTCTTTCCACCTCTCGGGCCCTGAAAGAAAAGATCTTTTGCCAAAGGTAATCCCGACGAACTCTGTGTGTTTTCGGTCTGGGGTATTTATACGAATTTACGTTTATTCGGTAATTCCCAGAGTCCCACACCCTGCTTCAGCGCCTCGCTGCCTGACTTCCTGCCCCACGGTTAGTGAGAGGGAAGTCCTCAGGGAGTTGTGAACCCTGAAGCAATTGGTCTATTTTTAAACCTACCCCAGGCATGAAACCCGGGATTCGGCAGCGGAAGGAGCGGCCAGAAGCTCCTGCAAAAGCAATTGCCTCGAGGACAGCAATGGAAGGCTTTCCAGGCGGTTCCGTAAGGCTCTCTATGCGTAGCACTGATGAGTAACAGGTCCCGAGAACCCGCCGCCTGCCTTGAAATTCTGTCTGCACTGCCTGTCTCCTTCCATTGAAATGTATTTCTGTTCGACACCTAATTGACTGGTACTAAAGGAACATTTTGAAGATCATCAGGTTCCAGCACATACAGTAAAAGCGTGAGCGTCTTGAGTGTGCGTCCCGACGAAATGTCCCATTTGCGCTGAGGCACGGCCCCCACCTTCCAGGTCTGCGCACAGAACGTTCCCATCGTCCCACGAGGCGCCCCCATGGCTCGGTGCCAGCGTCCACCTCCCACCGAGCAGGGCAGTCCTCCGAACCTCTCCCCAGCCCCCGGAAGCTGGCGTGCCTTGGATCAGTGACGTTGCACAGGATGTGCTCGCCTGTGTCTGCCTCTCGGCCTCATCCCTGAGCTTTATCCATGTTAATGCCTGGACGAGCGTCTCCTCTGCGTGAGGGTTGCTGGGTGGGAGCCCTGTGTGGGTGTGCCGTGCGCGATTTATCCATTCCATCGAGGGAGAGATGGGTGGTTTCCAGTATCGACCGACACCTCCCTGCCCCCGCAGCGTACGAGAGTTCCCGTTACTCCCCATCCTCACCAACTCTTGGCATTGTCAGAGGGTCTTTTGAAAAAATTAAGCTTAATCTTTGTGAAAGACACAGATGACCCCACTTCCCTTCTTTTGGAACTCTTTTAAAAGGGGGATGGAGAGAAATTCAGGAGCATTCCGGAGCCTAAGGGTTCGATCAGACAGACAAGGGGAGGCTGGTCTGCATTGAGAGATTATTTGAGTTGCAGAAAACAGAGCAACTGATATTTCTTATGTACCTGAGGCTTCGACTCAACGTCTAGAGCTAAGAAGCAAGAAGCGAGAAGAGCGTCACTGGGGATATTTTGATAGGAAAGCTGACTGGAGCGGCACTCCTGGAATTCTTTCCAGAATACTGGAACAGGGAGCCTGGATGAGGTTCTTGTGTGTCGTAGGTATGAGCTCCTGTAGGATGAAGTGTTCTGCTTAGAAGAGGAGGTCTAGCAACAAGAGAGACAGAGCCCCTCACGCTGGGATCTCTCCTGCTGAGGAACGAGACAGGTTAGTGGGGTCTGGGAGTTGTAGCAGGTGGTAGTGACCCACCTGGGGGCACCTGGGGGGCGGCTCAGTTGGTGACTTGTCCGACTGTTGATTTCAGCTCAGATCAGGACCTCAGGTCATGAGATCAAGCCCCCGTATCAGGCTCTGTGCTCAGCACAGAATCTGTTCAAGATTCTCCCTCTCCTTCCCCCTCGGCAGCGCCCCCTACCTCTCTCTCTCAAATAAATAAACAAATTTTAAACAAAAAAAAAAGGAACCTTAACTCTGGAGCCACATACCCTAAGACTAAATCCTGACTCGGCCCCTTGCCGGGTGAATGCTCTTGGCCAAGTTTGTGACGATCACTGTGCTTCCTCGTGGGTACTTGTAGAGAATCAGTGTTTTGTTATGGGTAAAACTCACAGCAGCGCTGCACTGTGGAGTCTGGCTGTCGGCCTCGGCGGGAGGTGCACTAAGAGGGGTGTGCACGGCTGCCTTGTTTGAGGTGGGGACACAGGAGGCTCCCGGGGGGGAAGCCCGAAGATGAATCAAGAGTTGTATGGGCAACACGGAGAGAAGGACATCTCCAGAGGCTGGTGTGGGAGAAAGCAAGGAGATAAGCCACCAAAGTTAGAGTGGATTTGGGCATCACGGTCGCTCGCCCACAGTGGCCAGCAGGGCAGTGTGACCTGGGGGGAGCAAGGCAGGTGGGGACGGCAGGGAGGCGTGGTCTGCATGGCTGTGGCCACGGCGACCTCCCATGGGAGGGTGCTGGGGTCTCACCCTGGGACTCTCAGCATTTTCCGCTGGTCAGAAACAGCATGTGCCCTGGGCCACCAGCTCTGCAGTGTCGTGTTCCCCACAGTTCCGAGATGATTGACCCCAAATCTGGTTTTCCTCTTCTGGGAAATTGTGTGTGCCGCTGAACCTTCGCTTCCTGGTTAAGTCAGTCCCCATGGAGTCCTTGTGTTTGTACTAAAGATTCTGACCTACGCACTGCGTTAAAAAAAGGGAAAAGTAAGTTCACATTGTAGTGGGCGGGAATCGCACCTGCGCTTGCATACATGATGTGGCAGAGAGCATGCCGACGGATGAATCGAGGTAACAAAGTTACACCTGTGGCCGGGGAGGACTTCATCACCGGGGCCGATGCCACAGCATCTGAGCAGAGACCCAGGTGAGCTGTGCATATGTGGGGGAACACCACTGAGCACAGAAGGGTGGCCTGGGCAAAGGCCCTGGGGTAGTGGTGTGGTTGGTATATCAGGTAAAGGAGGCCGGTGGGAGATGGAGCAGAAGAGCCACAGGGAGTGACCAAGCCCAAGGACCAGACTGTATGGGGAGGACATGAGCTCCATCCAGAGTGAGGTGGGAAACCAGTGGAGGTTTCTAGCAGAGGACGGCCACACTGAGTCGGTCTGGCTGCTCTGGAACAGTAGAAAAGGTGGAGATGGGATGACCAGTGAGGCTACTGAAGCAACTCAGGAGGGGGGTGTAGATGGGGCGGGCTTCGGCTGGAAGCAGATCTGATTTGTGAAGTGGAGCTGGTGTGGGATCCAGTCCCCAAAGGAGTCCCCTGTGCATTGTTTGGAGAGGGCGAGAGATACTGCAGACAGCTGCATGCTCAGGCTCCCAGCCCAGACATGGTAGATATGCCTTTGCCTTTAATGCCTGTGAGAGGTAAACAGGAGGGAGGTGGCCTTTCTGGAAAATCTAAAGCCAAGAGGAAGAGCTGTGTGGGGAATTCAGGGGGCAGTAAGGCGAATGGAAAAGTGCAGGCTTGGGCACTGTTGTTGGGGTTGTTGACTGAGTCACTGGTCCTCCCTGCAACTCATTGTCCTCTTCCAGGGATCTCCACTGACCATCCCTGGTACTTTGTCACAGGCCAGGGTCCTTCCAGCAGGCATGTATCCTTGACGCCCCATCAGAGATGAGTCACGAGGTCAAGTTAATTTGACTTAAAAATGTGCGTCCCTCATCTACCTCCTGAGCCATCATGCCACCAACCTGCCCAACGCCAGGGAGTAAACACAAAAATGTTGTTCCCTTCTGAGAGTTTCCACTTTTGGCAGCTGACTGGGGACACAGTGACCAATAGTTCCTGTGCATTTGCGTGTTGCTGGGGACTTAATGGGGATTGCTTTATTCTCACAGACAGCCCTATGGAGAGGCACTTTTGTCCCCATTCCACAGGCTTCAGGCTGAGGCTGAGTCGGGATGGGGGTATTCCAAATCTGAGGTGGGGGCTGGCTTTCCAGTCACACGGGGTAGAAATGATGGGCTGGCCATCATCCTCTGGCCCTGGGAAAAATAGCAAAGCTGAACGGGATCCCACCTGACCCCCTTGCAGAGGAAGGATTGATCGTGGGTCCAGCAAACCTGTGATCCAGGAGTCCTTCTGCTGGGATGGGTCCACAGGGCCAGCCTCATTCTGGATGCAACAGTTGTAACCTGCATCCCAGCAGTGAGCCAGGTGTGTGCTCCAGGGGCCCCGGTGGTACTGGCTTCCCAACGCTGGGCCCTTCCCTGATGGCCGTCCTCAGTGGGCTGTCTTGGGGCCAGTCCTTGCCTGGTTCTGGGGCAGGGACGGCACGGTTGTCACAGAATTCTGTCACTCATCCCCCCTTCTGCGGCAGCCACTTGCTGGTTTCTGTGGAGGTGCTGCACCCGGACACCTGATGGAGGGGCTCACTCTTCCTCCAGAGCCTTTGGGGCCAAGACCCCACGGCCAGCTGGCTCAGCGGTGTCACATCCCAATGAGCTGTCCAGGGTAGCTGATGGCCGCGTCCACACTTGGTCAACCATGGTCCACGAGCCTCTGTTTCCAGCAGGGAACATTCCAGCAATTGCTGAGGACAGGAATGCATTGTCCTCTGGGGCTTTCCCATGGAGTAAGTCCCAGCTGCTGAGAGGGGACAGCAATCCCATTGAGAGAAAACATCCACACCCTGTGTTATGTCAAAAAATACCATGCATCCCAAAGGCAAATACCGTTTTGTCCCAGCTTTCCTGAACATGTAACACAGAGCACCAATCATGGCTAATATGTTTCTGTGCCAAAGAAAACTCCATTTGCTCCTAGGGCTAAAAAGATATATGAAAATCAGAGTTTCCATTTGAATCTTCTCCATCATGTAGAAGCCATGGGATTTCTCATCGAACCATTAGCACATGCTAAGAATTCTCGAGCATGCCTCATATGAACCACAATACTGTAGACTAGAAACATGCAAATTCGCAGCCTGCATGTCTCTTTGGTACTTCATCTCTAAATTTCACACTTGTGCCCTGCAGGACTTTCTGTTTTGCTTTTTCATTTGTTTGTTTTTGAAAGCAAAGGAGTTTTTGAATGTTTTATTAAGAACATGCTCTCAGGTTGTGACATATCTGTAGGCACATCCGGTTGCTGAATTGTCCAGTTTCAACACGGATTTATAAATTCTCACAAAAGAATCAGACTTCTCATCCCCTAACTGCAGGACTAGACTTGACCCTGCATCTCCCTGGTGTCCTTTCTTGTTCTTTTGTGTATCACGTAGATGAAAACATTTACTGATATAGATACAATTTTACGGAAGCTTCAGTGGCCTGTGCAGAGATTTCCATCCATCCTGGGGAGGAATGAAAAGGCTGAGTGGTAGCGGGGAGACAGGACGGGGAAGGTGGGGGTCACTCAGCAGGTCCTCACGTCTGAAGTCTGTGAATAGAGCAGCTCGTGGGAAAACACCCCTTGGCGTGAAGTTAGCCCCCCTCCCGATTGTATCTCAGTGACATTAAGAGCCACTATTTTATTTCTCTCCTATAGGCACTGTACAAGATTTATCGTATCCCAGAAATTTAAAAAAAAAAAGGAAAAACCAAAGTACGCTTACTTTCACCTATTTTTTGCAAAAGCTGGAGGCACAGTGAGCAAGCGGAGGGTGCTTCCTGGGGCGGGCGAGCATGCCTCGTGGCCGCCCTGTGCCTCTCCCTGTGTCTTCCCACCCATGCCTCTCTGTCCTTACCCAGGCGGGGGGCTCAGAGTCACATGGACAAGAAACATTTTAGCAGGAGGATGGTGAAGTGTGGCTAGCACAGGAGTGGGCCGGCGTGCACGCCTCTCCCACAGGCTCTCATGGTTGCCTCCCCAGGGTGCTGTGTGGTTAGTTCCCACCCTCATGTCCCATGAGCAAACCGGCTTTAGTGAGAGGGATGTGTGTCTCTTTGGAGGACTCAGGTCTCTAAGTGAGACAGCACATTCTGCTCGTGACAAGCCATGGATCTCGGGGAAAGAGACACGCATGCCCGAGCCATGCCACAAACACGGAGCAGATTCTCCCATGCCCGCCAGACCCCGACTGTGTGACCGACCTTGGGCAAAGCCCTTAACCTCTCTGTGCCTCAGTTTCCCCCTTGAACAATGGTGGTACTAGTACTTGCCCCACATGATGCTTGTGGGGTTTAAATTTAGTTAATATATGTCATGAGCATAGCAGAGAATCTGGCCCAGAGTGAGTGCCACGTGTGGGCTGCCGATGTGATTGTTATTATTACATCATGGTTGCCATTGGTGGTGTTTACAAAGCCATGATCCTTCCAATATTTTAGTAGCTTGAGACAGGATTGGAGAGTGACTGTGTTCGGCATCTCCACTTGATGGAAGACATTTCTTAGATCATTCTTGGGCCACTGGAGCCTGAGATGACCTAAAGGGACATAAAGGTACAGCCCAGGCTCGCTGCAGCCCTGTCCCCCTTCCCCCCTCCTAATTACAGAATCCTGGCTTTGAGTGGAGGACTAACTGTCTCAGCTAATAAGTTGACATTTCCGAGCCTCCTTTGCTGGTGGGTGTGGTCACATCAAACAGTTCCCAGGAGGTTCTGCAAAGACTTTGGTTTTCTGCTCAGGGAGCTGGCCTTCTCTGTCTTTTCTCTTCTCGGTAATTTCCCTATTTGAACTGTTGAGGTGAGGGGAGGAGTTGTGGCAGCCATCTTGTGACCACAAGGCAGTCATGGGAGGAAGGCCACCTGCTCTGGACTCATTGCCATTCAAGAAAAATGGTTTCAGTTATAAGCAATTGAACACAATTTCTTACCCATTCAAAGAGTGCCCTTCAGTGGTTCTGGCTGGAGAGGTGAGTGTCCTTGCATTGTCATTTCATGGGTCCTTGCGAATCCTGTGCTGCTCACAGGGTAGCAGCCCATTCTTCCTCCTGCCACATTCCTCTCCCACAGGTCTCACAGTAAAACATGAGGGATTCACGTGTTCCCTGTACCACCCACTGCCTGGTAACACCAGGGAACTGGCCCCACGCTTCCAAACATTTGTCCCTAAGTTTATAGAGTTCACATGAATCTTATTCACAGTAAAGCCAGAAATGACCTCAGCAGGTGCCTGTCCTTGGCAAGTGCTTGGTAAATGTCAGCTGGGGAAACCAAGCCCACCGTATCCTTAAAACAGACTCACTTGTACTTACTGACTCTGCCAAGGTGGAAACGAAGCTCCGTCTCAGAGAAAAGGGCATGAGTAAGATGTTATCAGTGGGAAGGTGATCTCTTTACTCCCAATACCATGCTGTTCGTTATTGGTCTGCATCTGTCCTGTTTCCACAGCGTTTCTCAAAGGAGGTTAAGTCCGTAGTCCATAATGTCAATTAGAAGTCATCCAGAGCAGAAAATCTTCTGTTACAATGGTATCAAAGTAGAGATTACAAAGCACAGATTAGAAATACAAGACTTGTGTCGAAACAGGACCCTCCTGCGTTGCTGGGGAAAGGAAGGTGGTGCTCTCTGGAAAACACTGGCAGTTTCCTAAAACATTAAACATACTAAGGGTCATGCAGCCCGTTCCACCACTGGGCAGGGGTCCTCACACCAACAAGCTCTGTTGGTGCTTATGAGAAGATGTGGGATCTATCTACAGACCAACTCTACCCTGACCCTGTGCACCTGCAGGTGGTGTCAGATCGTACTGGCAAGGGAGGGGCTCAGTCCCACAGGATGTCCCACTCCCCACTCCCCCAACCACACCACCCCCCACACTCCCACTGCAGGTGCCAGTCCCAAGTCCAGGTCAACTGTGCTTCTGATGGACCCACTACAAACCTTGGGATTGATGAATTCACCACAGCTGCTCACAGAGCTCAGTAGGTTTACTCAGTAGGTTACCAATCTGTTACAAAGGATGTTAAAAGATAGGAAGAAACAGCCAGACAGGGAGAGACCTAGGGTGAGTCCCCCAAAGAAAGAGCCTTTGTCCCCATGGAGCTTGGGACCACCCATGGTGTTACTGGAAGCGTTCTGGTTCCCCAACCTGGAAACTCTCCAGACCCCTTCCTATGGGGTTCTTATGGGGCCGCCATTACATGAGCAGGATCGATGAAATCACTGGTCACTGGTGACCGACTCAACCTCCAGTCTTGCTGCCTTCCCGGAAAGCTGGAATGGGCGAGATATTCCAATGCTCTGCTCAGATCGGCTCCCCGGCAACCAGCCTGTGCTCATCCTCAGGGGAGTCCAGGGCTTACCCCCTTAACGCAAACACGGCTGTGGAGCAGAGGGGCTGGATTTGAGGAACAAGACTCCTGCTTCACCTCCCAGCTCTGCAACAAGGTCAGGAACTGAGGACAGGGGACCAAATCCTGTAGCAAAGATGCCATTGCTCTCGTGGTCCAAGGGCTCTGGGAGCTGGCAGCCAGGAACAGGGGCGAAGACCAAGCATGAGGAAGAGACAGGCTGTGGTCATCTAACTGAGCATCCATGTCCTTCTTATAAACTGCAGTGTCACACCTACATGTCCCATGGGACCCAGCAGTTGTAGTGCTGTCTCCCTGATGTGTCCATGCAAAGCCTTGCACACTAGTGTTCTTGGCACCATCGCTCACAATGCCACAAAGCTGACAAGCAGTGGGCTCCCGTCCATACAGCGCAGCCCTGCTCAGCAGCGGAAAGGAGACAGCTGGCATGCTTCCGATGGGCAGATACTGTGAAAAGTGGAGGAAGCCAACACAAGAGACCACTGGCTGTGTGGTCCCATTTATAGGAAATGTCCAGAAAAGGCAAATCTGCAGACAGCAAGGAGGTTCGTGGTTGACTGGGACTTAGGGGAGGAGTGGAGGACTGGCCGTAAATGGGTGTGTGTGGTCTTACAAGGATGATAAAAATACTGATCTATGAGAAGATGTGGGATCTATGATCGATGCAGTATCGATCTGTGAAAAAAACTGATCAGTGATGATGGTTGCATGGCTTGGGAAATTAATGCCCTGGAAATGGTTGGATTAAATTATAATGAAGGGACGCCTGGATGGCTCAGTTGGTTAAGCAGCTGCCTTCGGCTCGGGTCATGATCCCGGCGTCCTGGGATTGAGTCCCACATCGGGCTCCTTGCTCGGCGGGGAGCCTGCTTCTCCCTCTGCCTCTGCCTGCCGCTCTGTCTGCCTGTGCTTGTTCACGCTCTCTCTCTCTCTGACAAATGAATAAATAAAATATTTTTTAAAAAATTATAATGAAAAGATACCCAGATAACGTTTAACTCTTCACAGGGTTTCAATGTCAAGGAGTCTTCCTGTGAATGGGAGGCGCACCACTGGAGAGCGGGTGGGATGGCAAGGCGGGGAGAGGTGTCACGGGGGTGGGGTGGAGAATGTCCGTGCGAAGCCAGGATCAGCGTGGGATGAGGGGCAGCGAGGGATGGGGGACGTTGTGTGTGTGACCAGCGAGCCAGCCCCAACATCCACCGCCTCTGTTCCTGGTGTGAACTCAGAAGAAAACCAAGACTTTCTTGGCAAACTTCATGGCAAAAAGAATGTTATTCCTGCTTATGGAATTTCTGCCGTAAACCCTCTTAGAAATAAAAAAGACTGACATGTCGGGGCATCTGGGTGGCTCTGGCGTTGAGCATCCCACCTTTGGTTTGGCTCGGGTCATGATCTCAGGGTCGTGGGATTGAGCCCCTCATCAGGCTCTCTCCTGGGTGCGGAGTCTGCTTGAGATTCTCTCTTCCCCTCACTCATTCTCTCTCTCTCTCTCACTCTCAGATAAATAAAATATTAAAAAAAAAAAGACCTGATATGTAGCTTCTTGCAAAGTGAATCATCCACACAGAGAGTTGCTTTTAAATTTTATTATTATTACTTAACTGTCACTAGTACCAAACAAATATAATACTCCTGGAAAACAGTACATCTTTGTAGAGGTGATAAAAACAAAGCTGGGAAAACTTTATGTAATTTCCTAAAAATGTCAAATATTTTCTCAGTCAGAGCTGCCCGGGAGACCTACCCGTGAGGCCGTTATAAATGGGAGGGATTTCAGATTTATCATCCGTTTGGCTTTAATAAATTGAATTCCATGCCTTAATTTTCTCCGGTTGGAAGATATATATTAAAACATTGGGATGCAGTGGGCTTTCCTTGTCAAAAGTTGTGACATATTCTTATTTCAAGTCCACAGATATTATCATTAGTAATACTGGAAGTTAATGTTTATTCACGAAGGTGTTCTGTAGGTCTCCCGCCATGGTAGGGTGCTGGGGTCTCCTGTTGATGGCCACCCCGGTTTCTGTGTCTTGTCCCTGCTCCATCTGGAGTGGCCTTTGGAACTGGGTTCCACCTTCCACCCCGTCCCCTGGCCCACTGGGGGAAAACATGGAGGATTCTCCATGACGCTCTTCTGCCAAGCCCTGACATGGCTCAGCCAAATTCGCTCTGGAAATGCAGTCCAGTGTTAGAAGGACCGGGCATCCCCCTGAGCACATTAATGCAAGTGTAAGGGAGGACAGTGCGCCTTCTGGGACAAGAGAGCCGCTGCTACCAGAGGAGGGCCTCGCTGTGGGAGGTTGCCCATGCTCTGTCACATGATTCCACTGGCCGCCCGCCTTCTGACCCGCAGAGCCCTGCTGCATGCCTACTTGCAGGAGAGGAAAAGGAAAGAAGAGAAATTATCAAGTTATGTCATTTCAGACCTGAACTGTCAGTCTCAGCTGTCTAAATGAGGGTATGCCTATGCATATTTTTTATAGAAACTGGGATTAACTTATAATATTTTACTGAAAAAAATGTGTCCGGTCTGTTCTTCCAGATGAATAGACGGCATTCTTTATTTTTCAGACACCCGCGTAATAATCAACAGACGAGTTTTACCCTAATTTATTCAACCGTTCACCTCGGATAGTCTCTTCCTGGTATTTTTCTCTGTTTGAATAATTCCGTCCGTGTCCCTTCATCCTGGTGATTTTATTTTTGTAGACAGTCCCAAGCGAGATCCACGGGTCAAAGAAGATGTGAACTTTTTATGATGATAGACATGGCCAGAGTAATTTCCGGAAGGTCGAACCAGCCCATTTGATGACCTCTGTAAGTGCTGCTCTTCACCAACAGCCTTCCTCCGTTGGGCTGCTAGCCTGTGTCTTGCTAGACCTGATGAGGGACGAGGTTCTCTCGAGCATTTCCCAGATGTTTACTGGTCACTGGCAGCTCCTCTTCTGTGACTCACCCGTCCATATCCTGCTAATTTCCTTACATCTTACTGTTTGTCTCTTACCCGCTCGTAGTTGCTCTCATCTTGGGACCGAGAGGCAACATGTGTCTGTGTTGATCTCTTGATCTCTGACTTCTGTCTATGCTGACTTTCAGCAACCAAAATGCGTTAAATTGTAGCAAGGTTCCTGTTTGCCTCTACCATCAGGCCTTTCCCAATGCTTGGATATGTAAATGTTCTCTTAAACATTAACATCAGTGCCGGTAGCGGGGAGGATGACAGAAAAGCCTTTTTTTTTTTTTTTTAACATTGCCGTATGGCTTGATGGATTTCAATAGCCGTGAATTCATTTTATAATTAAAAATATAGTATTAAAAAAAATAGTTGAGGGAGCATGTGGCCACCCCGACGCAGGACAGGGAATTATTTCTGGGTGGGAGACAGTCATGTGGCCATTCTGTATCTTTACTGTTAGGATGGTCACACGCCTCTCTGTGTTGGTCGAAATTATAGAAATGCACACTCTACGAGAGAATGTCGCTGCGCGTTCATTAAAAAAATAGATTTTAAAAACAGGAAAGACGCCCAACTGTTGTAGAAGCCGAGCTTTACCCTGATGGCAATAATCAACAGTAGCCTGAAAACCAAGAATAATGTATGTCAAATCACTTAGAAACATTAAGTGCAAAAATCCTATGTAAAATATCATTAAATCACATCAAGTGGTGAGTTAACAATCTGGCTGTTCCCAGCTCACCATGAGTGCACAAGAGTCTGCATTTGGGAACTCATCAGCACCGTTGGGGTTTTGGAATAGAGGAGTCTGTTCCTCGGGGGATGGGGATGCACTGTCCCGTGTCCTCTAGGGTGTGTGCTAGCCTCTCTGGTCTCCACCCACCAGCCCCCATCAGACCTGCCCTGGGTGCGGTGTCCCCCCATCCCCCATCCGGGACAAGCACCCCTAGACTAAAGTCACTGATTAACAGAGTAAAAGAAGAAATCTATGATCATCTCCATGAGTCTCTCATGAATCTCTGATTGAAATTCCTCATAAAACCTAGCACCATTTCTTGATTTTTCCAAATAGATAATGCAAATGGCCCAAACTATTAGATGCAGGAGGAGAGAAGGAAGAACGTCCTTCCCCAGATACCGCAGTCCTGTATCAGACACCACCCGTGGCGATTAACTCTTGAAGCGCGGAAACATCCCTGAGAATCCCAGCGGTTCGTAGGTTTATACTGGGTGTCACGTGTCCGTAGCCAAAAGGTATTGTCTGTGCGCAGTCCGCGTTGGGGTTTATGCTCATGCACGGTACTCAAGGCAGTGCAGGCTGCAGTTTCTCGGTGTTTCGTTGGAGGCAGGTGTCAGAGTGAGGCAGAGGACGAGGGTCTCTTCGGGGGGCTTCCTCCCTCTCCACTTTGCCAGCTTCATACCCTTAGCAGCAAGGGTAAACCTTTGCCTTCCTGACATCCTGAAGGACACAGATCCGAGAGCAAGCTCACTACCAGCCCCGCAGAGGAAGGCTCTCTCCAGTGGCTCGAAGTTTCCTCCTGCTGGTTGCTTCATTTATTCGACAGGTCTGCGATGATGTTGGCTCCTGGGACCCACGCTGTCGGAGAGGTGGTTTAGAACTGGACAGCAGGTAGGGAGAAGCTGGCGGAGAGCCCGCCAGAGGTCTCCGTGCGGAGATGATCGACGATTATTCTCGCAGATGGCAGTAGCCCAGATAATATCCCTAAAATGTGGAATCCCTTGAAATGAGCTTCAGAATGTTGTTTAGGGGCAAAGACAAAAACATACAGTGTCTCGGCTGTCGTGTCTTCGAGCCAGGGGGAATCTTGGCCACAGCAGTGCTTCCCGACGCTCTGTAATGCACATCATTAACTGACCACGCCGTGTTCCCTCCACCGCCTCCCCCCC
>RCUC01071834.1:0-29577 GCA_003697995.1 Taxidea taxus jeffersonii
CTACCTGTGATCTCTGTCTGTCACATAAATACATAAAATCTTGAACAAAACAGGTTACTGGTTTAATTCCTTCAGAGCCCTGAGAGTCCTTCATGCACCTTCCAGAGGAGCCCTGCATCGGGCACGTGATCTGCAAACGTCCTCCCCGAGTCTGTGCACTGTCCCTCCCTTCTTACTAGTGTCACTAGCCGAGCAGAAGTGCCTCATGTTGACAGAGCTGAGCTTATGAAAGTTCCCGTCGTACACAGCGCTTCAGGCGTCCCAGCTCAGAAATCTCTCCCTAACCCAAGGTCACAAGGATTTTCTAGTAAAGGTTTATAGTCTGACACATTAAGATCCATTTGGGATGCATGTGTATATATGATAAGAAGTAGGGACTGAGCTCATTTATTTTCACATAGATGTTCACCTGTTCTAGAAATGTTTGTTCAAAAGACTATCCTTTCTCCACAGAACTGCCTTTGCACCTCCATCACAAGTCAGCTGTCTCTGCACCTACTTGTTATACTCTTTTCCATCCCCGGAACTACTGTGTCTTACCAATCACATGGTCTCAATGACTATATTCTGAAATCAGGGACTGTTGTCTTCTAACTCCGTTCTTCATGAAAGCTGTTTTGGCTCTTCTAGCTCCTCTGCATTTTCATCTGCATTTAAGTGCCAGCTTGTCGACAGTTACTAAAAATACCTATTATCATTTGACTTGCGATCGCACCAATTCTAGATCAATCTGGGGAGAACTGGCATGTTAACAGTATTGAGTTCCAAATCATAAACATTTATCAATTCTTGATTTTTCTCAGCTGCCTTGTAATTTTCAGCATCCAAGTCTTACACATCTTGCCAGATCTATCCTTACATATTTAATATTCTGATGCTACTATGAACAGGGTCACTTAGTAACTTCAATTCCAACTGTTTGCTGGAACTGTAGAGAACTACAAGTATACAGACCTAGTACCATGCAATCATGCCAAACCTACTTAATTGTTCTAATAATCTTTTCGTAGATGTCAACAAATTTTCTACATTGACAATAACTGTTGTCTGTGAATAAAGAAAATTTTTACCCATTCCTTTCCAATCTAAATGGCTTTTCTTTCTTCTTCTTGACGTCCTGCACTGGTGAGAAGCCCTAGCAACAATCCTGAAAAGCTGTGGTAAGAGCACACATCTCTGTCTCGTTCCTGATCTTGGGGGAAAATCATTCCGTTTTTACCATGCTGTCAACTGTAGGTTTACTGCAGAAGCTTTAATCAGGTTAAAGAAATTATCGTCTGTCCCCAGTTTGGTAAGAACTCTTAACAGGTTTAGATGTTGGATTCAGCCACATGCTTACTGCTTCATTTTCCCAAATGTCGAACCAACTCCGTATTTGTCGTGACGTAGTATTACCACATTTATTTACTAAAACCACACTATGAGAGTTTCTGCATCCAAATTATGAGAATAACTGAGTCACTTTTCTTGTCATGTCAGCTTTGGTTATCAGGTCACACTGATGTGGCCTTGTAGAATGACACGCGCATTATCCCCTCCTTTTCCATTTTCCAGAAGCTTTTATAAAACATTTGGTAGAATTCACCAGAGAAGCCATCTGAGCTTGAAGTTTTCGTGTGTATGTGGGGCGTTTTAAACTAAAAATTCAACTTATTTGGCAGATACAGGTCTATTTGGGTTACCTTCTTTTTTTCTTGGCGCCTGAGCTTTGGTAGCCTGTGTGTCTTTCACAGATCGTCTAAGCTGTCAGTTACTGGTACAGAGTTGTTTACAATATTCCCTTTTTACTCTTTTATACCAGCAGTGATGTCGCCTGGCTCATTCCTGGTACAAGCCATTCCTTTTCCTCCTGACCATTCTGCCCAGAGGTGCACCAACTTCCTCAATCTTCTCAAAGAACAGCTTTTGACTGCAACCATTTCCTCCACTGTGTTTCCGTCTGCCCTTCATTCCGGTTTCTCGAGGTGGGAGGTAAGGTCATTGGTTGGAGAGGCTTCTACTTTTTTAATATAAGCAGTAAAAAAAATGATCTTCTGAAAACCCCCCGATTTCTTTTGTAAGTCACATGCTATTTAGTTTCCACGTACTTGGGGGTTTTCTTGAGGTCTGTTACTGATCTCTAACTTAATTCCACTGGGGTCAGAGAACACGATGGACTTGGAACTTTGGGAATTTACTGAGATTGGCTTTATGGCCCAAACATGATCTCTCGTGGCACGAGCGGCTCCTGTATGTTTGGAAACAGGGCCTGTCCTGCTGCTGCTGGGTGCAGTGGTCGGCAAAGGTCCAGCAGCACCACGACCGCGGACCGTATCACATGTTCTGTGTCTCTGCTGATTCCTGCCACTGTCCGTCCCCGGAGAAGCAGCGTGGGGTCAATCACGGGCCCAGAACTGTGGATCTGTCCGCTGCTTCTGCGGTTTCCTCAGCTGCTGCTCCGTGAATTTATTTTGAAGCTCTATTATTAGGTACGTAGACATTTTGAAGTGTTACGTCTTCCTAAAGACCTGACCCTGTTATGACCCTTCCTTCCTTCACCCCTTTCCTCTGAAATCCGCCCTATTATTAAGTATGTAGATGCTTTGCCTTTTCTTTTAACCAATTTGTGTCTTTATATTTCGGCTATTTCTCATAGGCAGCTATGTCAGCCCTGATTTTT
This sequence comes from Taxidea taxus jeffersonii, assembly GCA_003697995.1. Lineage (NCBI taxonomy): Eukaryota > Metazoa > Chordata > Mammalia > Carnivora > Mustelidae > Taxidea > Taxidea taxus. The sequence goes on from RCUC01071834.1 coordinate 2,660, forward strand.
TATCCAATCCGACAATCTCTTCATTTTAACTGGGGTTTGGGGATCACTTACTTAACAGTATTCAATGATTCCTGATGGGGCTGACTGGTTTAATGCTATCATACTGCTGGTCGTGTCCCAGCTGCCTTTTATTTTTTTGCCCTCTTTTAGATACTTTTTATAATTTTATTTCCTTTGCTGGCTTATTCACTATAATTTGTTTTGTCGCTGAGTGGTTGGTTGCTTTAGGGCGCACAACATACATCCGTAACTTACCACAGTCTGCTCTCAAGTGAATCATACCCCAAAACTAGAAACCCAAACGTCAATCGGCAGGCAAACGAATAAACAAATTCACCCATTCGGTGGGTAGTACACCCACTCAACACATCACCGCTCAACCATAAAAAAGAATGATACATCACCCAGCACAAATGACCCTCAAAATAATGTTGAGTGGAAGCAGCAACATTAAGTAGATAATGTGTAATCTGATTTACATACAACTTCAGAAAACACTAATCATTCTAAAGAAACAAAAAGCAGATGGGGGAGAGGCAGTATGAAAGGGCAGGAGGAAACTTTTGCGGGTGATGGGCAAGTTCATGATCTTGACTGAGATGATGGTTTCATGGATGTGTTCGTGGGTGTATATTCATAGGTCCAAACCTACCACATTATGTAATTTTAAGTTAATGGAATTCATTATATGTCAATTATCATAGGTCCAAACTTACCACACTGTATAATTTAAACAAATACCATTCATTATACGTCAATTATCCCTCAACAGAGCTGTTAAAAAATAATAAAAAGTTGCCTTTTCTCATCATCCTGTGTTCCTTCCGCACAGCCTCCGGATACTGTCTTCACCACCACACCCGTCCACACTCTCTACAAACGGTGCCGCGCCGCTAGCCACTAGAACAATGTGTGCGGACGGTCGGCCCCCACAGCCTGGATGGCAGTAGGCAATGGCCATTTAGTGAATTCACTCACATGAGGGCCAACATTTCATAGCAAATGGGGACAAACAAGTTTGATGAGGGCTCCGTCTTAAAAAAAAAAAAGAAAGAAAAAAGTTCACCATGAAGATTTGTCTCTTGCTCCCTGGTCCAGAGCGGCAGCCGCCTTGTGATTACGGAGTAAGAAGCCAACATGGAGAAGATGCTGGGCGTGAGGAAAGCAGCTACGGTTAATGACCTCCAACAGCTGTGGATCGCGAGACAGATGCAGTCCCCCTGGTGGGAAGCACAGTTGGGGCTCCTCCAACCCGCAGGGGCGGCCTTCCTAAGAGACCTGACACAAGCGGCGGCGGCGTGCTCCGCTCAGCAAGGAGAATAAACCGCCAGGGGACAGGGGCTGGGAGGCAGTTTGACTTTTCCCTGTGCATTCGGTTTCCTCCCAATTGTATGCCATGTGGAAACGTTACTTATCAAAAATACACGAAATAAAAACGAAGGCTCAGCTGCTAATTCGCCCAAGCATGGAGAATGTGGTGACGGACACTCAGATAACGAGAACTCCCCGTGTACGGAAGCAAATGTCTGTGGGTTCTCCGGCCAGAGTAACTTCAACAAATTAGAGAGGAAAAACACCCAACTGGACTAATCCCAAAGGATCCCCACGGACGAGACGCTGTCTCCCCAAGTTGGAGTAACTTTTCTCTTTCTTGGGGCAACTTTTAATCTTTCAGGAAACTACACAGAGGCAGCTGCTGCCACTGCTCCCGGGAAGGGACCATCTACTCAGAGCACTTTACGCGACACTGCTCAGCAGCGCCTCCCACTCAGAAGAGGCTGTGTCATGACGCTTTAGGAGCTGTGTCGTAACACCTCCAGGATTCTCAAGTTCGTCACCTTGACTCAGCCACACTGTCACACTGCAGACAGGAGTACTGGTACCACCTCCCATCAGCTAACAAGGGCATTTCTTTCTCTTTTTAAGTCGGCTCCACGCCCAGGGAAGAGCCCAATGTGAGGCTCGAACTCACAACTGTGGGATCAGGACCTGAGCTGGGATCAAGAGCGCACAACTGAGCCACCCAGGTGACCCGACAAGGCCATTTTTGAACATGACAAAAGCACTGGTCCCTAGATCACGTAGGTAACTTGCACAGGTACAGCGTTATGTCTCCTCGCCATCATCTACCGTATGCACTGGGTATTACTGCTGCTGTCAACAGACCCACCTGGACCGTCTTTGGGATTCTGGCGTAAAGGCGATGTGCTTTTCCTCCCAGATGTCCTCCTCATCAGAGCCACCATCATCAAACTGCTGTATTCTCTCCTTACAACATGCTTCAAACAAGGCAATATTTCCCTAAATAAAAATGAGAGAAAAAGAACAAAACAAACTTAAAAATCAAGTTATTTTCACCAAAAGTTACCAATATAAATCGGATTTTTCTTTTTAAAGATTTATTTGAGAGAGAGAGAGCTCATGCACAAGTTGGGGGAGGGGGAGAGAATCTTAAGCCAGCTCGCCACTGAGCACAGAGCCCAATGCAGGGCTGGATCTCACAACCCTGAGATCATGGCCTGAGCTGAAATCAAGTCAGATGCTTAACTAACCAAGTCCCCCAAGTGCCCCCTTCATTTCCTTTCAAAGACAGTGCCTACCATATACACCAAAATAAAATGTAAAAGCATCTAACATCAGCTTCTGTGGAACAACAGAAAGTTCTCCCCCCAAAAAGCATTCAAAACTTTAAAGAAGTTCCCCCAAAAGATTGGATTCAAAAGGCCCATAGGAGCCTACACTGTCCTCACGGACTCCCCCTCATCCGGTGAAGCACCGGGTGGCTTCCGAGAGCTCCCCTGCCCTACCACTGGAGATGCAGTCCCACACCAGCCCTAACAGGAGGGCAACCCCGGCTTCCTCCGCTTTCACCAGTCCGGCTCAGCAGTGAGGAATGCCAAGAGTCCGAGCAGGAGCTCCCACCTTCGCACCTTGGCCGATAAACCGGGGTCTCTCACGCTAATCGGCATAAGCATCAAGACTGTGCCCACTCAAATGACACTAATCCCACGTCACCTGCTCATGGGGCTGACCTGTTACCCGAGCCCTCCCGGGGCAGGGCAAGCTGGGCCTGCTCTAGCCCAAGTTTCTCTCCAGCTCACATGCAGCTGAAGGAAAAGGTGGCTGGCTAGACCCAAACAGCGATCTTTAGAAGCCACACGTCTACACCGCAGTCACAAGTGACCCCAGTGTTCTCAGACCTGCCACATCTTAAACCACAGCTGCACAGGAAGCAGACAGGCCATATGAGTGGGTGAAGTAACACCAGCCTCCCTGGAGCGGAGAGGGGCCCGGCGCGTGCGGCGTCCGTGCAGCATCCATGCACACCCTGCCGGATCCCAGCTCCCCTGGGGCCACCCCTCAGGCACCTCGGTGCTCGCGAGATGAAACATTAATACTTACACTTTCATTTGTATTCAGAGTAAAGTTGATGTCTGATACCCGATCGAAAGAAACACTGTAAACAAAACAGAAGTATACGAATAATTAATTACTTATAAGCTGACAGCAACTATTCACTAAACTTTTCAAATTTAAGATGTTTGCACTATCATAAAATCTCCATAGGCAAAACCAAAACCCAAACCAAAACCTGTGCTTGCATTAAATGACGCCTTTTCCCTTGGTATTAAGGAACTCATACGGGATGGAAAAGCAGGCAGGGAGGCCTTGTAAGACAGAATAAACACAGCCCCAAAGCCTACCCATAAAACATTTTCAACATCCATGGCGACAACCATGGTTCCCTGGGCCTTACTTACTTGGCCATGAAATAGGCTATTTGTAAAGAAGAAACAAGTCAAAACATGGAGAAGTACTCAAGAGCTGTCAGTCAGAGCTTTCTCCAGGGATGCCCAGATTCATACACAGAACACACATGCCCCCAATCCTACAAGACGGCATAATCAGGGAGAAAGGAGGGGTAAAAACTCCTAGCCCACGAAACGTAACCTTCTGAGTAAGTAGAATTCTTACAAGATCTGTTCTAATCAATCATTATTCCAAGCACCCAACATAATTTTAAAGAGATGGGTTCTTAACTGGTGACATTTCCTGAGAGCGCAGACAGGAGCCTGCGGGCTCTGGGGCAAGCGCCGCTGGGTACAGACACAAACAGCACGTGGACGGTTCTTGCTCTTTTTGGACCGAATCGAGCGGATTCTTAGGGCAGCCGACAGCCTTTAACCCGGTGAAGCCCCTGTCCGCGGCACTCACGCAGCAGGTCGCACGGTACCACTAGGGCTTCTCACATGCTAGAAACTGCCGCTGGCGACAGGAGACAGCACCGCCAGCCGGCATCAACCCGTGAGGACCCAACTGCGAGCAAAGGAGCCAGGCGACGCCGGGAGCAGCGTGCACCACCAGGCAGTGCCCGGGAGGGAAGCCATCTGACAGTCAACTCTGTTCTCAATGAGCTAGAATACCCCCTCGCGTAAATACTTCATTTATAAATACCTCTCCTCCCCTGCGGCCAGCTGCTAGGCCATTTGTTTTCATCTGCGTGGGTCTCCCACACATTTCTCATTCATCGACTGGGTGCAGCAGCGCTCTTCCCCGTCTCCCTGCTCCTCTTCCCCCGCCCGCAGCACGAGTGGTCTGCCTGCCTTCCCAGCACCCAAGCATCCCTTCCGGTGAGTCAACCGGGAGAGCACACCCGGTGAGCGGCCCCCGCCACAACAGGATGCCGGCTGCTGACGTGAAGGCACTGTGCCCGCTCCAACCCACTGACTACGGCAGGGACTCGCTCCCCCCAGCGCGACAGCGGGAAGGGGATGAACAGCAACTCCAGTTCCCAAGAGAAGCTCAGGCTGAATACTAACAACCCAGCGGCAGCCTCTCTTGGTGGGAGGGACACTCTCATCCCTGCTTGTCCTCTGGGTGCTTCAGTGCCTGCCAGGCCGAACGACAGGGACAGCTCTGAGGACAGGCTCCTCTCAACACACAGATGTGGAAGAGTCCCCAGGGCCCAGGAGAACCACAACGGGGAGTACACGAGACAGGGAAACAGGAAAATATACTCACTTGCCAATGTCATCTTGATCTGCAAACTTCTCATCGTTGAAGCCAAACTGGTCAATAAAATTGGACGTCATTTGTTGCATCTGATAATCAGAAAAGGCCTGGCAACCCCAGGACCAGTGACAGTGATATAATGATTCTAATGACATTCTACATACTATTTGCCCATTTGCGTTCCAGAAACCATCTTACTTATTACAGCCTTAGGGCTTAAAAAGTTGGTGTGTTTTTCTAAGAAAAAAAAAATCAAATAATTTCAGACACAACTTTCCCCAAAATGGCAATGTTTGGAATTTGGCCCACACGTCATTCTACTGCACACGTCACTGTAAGCAATGTTAAGTGACTGCTCTGTCCCCTACTGCGAATTATCTTCCGAGAGAGGTCGGGGTTAAGTCTTGTTCGAAGAGGTGACCCAGTGACATATGGCAGTCTGAAATTATAAGATGTACCAATAACCTCTGGACACAGCCAACCTTAAGCTAAGATCCAGTAAGTGGTGACCGCCCGAACCTCCCTCCGCATCTCCCGCCCCCGAGCCGCTAGAGGAACATCGCACCGGGGGTCAAGCAGCTGGTGACCACAATCACCACCCTACAACACAACGTTCAGGGACACTTCATTTTCTTAAAAGAACACTTCCGTCTCAGAGGCTGGCAGAGTATGAACATAGCTTCTATCCTACCTACCTTAGAGAGAGAGGACAGAGTTTTAACAGGGATCCGACATCATTCTGAAAAGCCTACAACTGTTAAGATCCACAGAGGAACCCTTCCTGTCTCCTACACCATTTCTAGAGAGCGCCAGGCACACTTGGGTGTTCTTGGGTGAGAAATGGGGGAATGTTAGAATGGACTTCCCAAAAATGTTGAGCTTCTGATATAAAACAAGCAGGCCCAGCAGCGCAAGAGAAATCTCCGAGTGTGTTGTACACATTGTCGTACAGTCAGGAGTGAAGGACGGTGAAGATAAGCAGGTGCCACTCCTCATTCGACCCCAAGCAATGAATACGGAGGCAAATAAATGCCAGTGTGCGTGCTGTCTTGTGGAGAAAGCTCTGGACGGATGGGAAAGCTCCTTCCTGCAGGCAAGCCCCACACAAGGGCTATGAGCAGTAGCTGCGGCTGAACTAAAGACATCACCCCCGAGGCCACTTGCTGGGACGGAGGCAGCTACCACTTAGTGAAACCAAAGCCTCCTTGGTTCTCCTTTGGAGCAGAGCCCACAGATCCCACCCTGCAGACATCTGTTGCAAAAAGGCCTCTACTGTTAATTCCTGATTACTCATTCTGGTGGCAGGGAATTATGGCATGGATAATCCAAACTGAAGGTGATTAAAAAATAAACCTTATATTTGGCTTTGGAAGGCATCTCCTCTGGGTCTGAAAAAAGCAGCACCTAGCTTACCAAGGACCTAAAAACCTCACTTTTTTCTAACGCAAGAGCCCCATCGCCCTATCTGCTCACTCACACACTTCTATGCTGTCCCCTTTCCTGCCCACAGAGCTGATACTGTCTGCACATGGGGGCCGGGGGCCACCCTCACAGGAGGGCACTCGATAAGGCACATGCACACCAAGGCTGAGTCGTGGGAGTATGGCTGAATGGAGAAGGGCAGGGACAAGTTCTGCCAGGCAGGGCTGAGTCTTGGACGTATGAATGAAAAATCGGATATGTAGCACTCATATTCATAAAAACCAACAAGAAAGAAGCCAATTCAATAAAAAAAAAAGAAAAGAAAGAAGCCAATACCCCTGAATTGCATCTTTATCTTTTATAAGGTAAAGTGGGATATGTGCCGCCTTCGAAGATATGGTCAAGAATCAGGAAATCATTCTTCTGAGCAAGCGGCATAAGCCAGGCTCTGAGGGTTTTTTTTTTTTTTAAGATTTTATTTATTTATGTCAGACAGAGAACAGGAGTGAGCACAGGCAGACAGAGTGGCAGGCAGAGGCAGAGGGAGAAGCAGGCTCCCTGCTGAGCAAGGAGCCCGATGTGGGACTCGATCCCAGGACACTGGGATCATGACCTGAGCCGAAGGCAGCCGCTTAACCAACTGAGCCACCCAGGCGTCCCCAGGCTCTGAGTTTATTTACAGATTAGAAACGGTCACACAAGAGAACAGGTCCCTCACCAGGTGTTCTGTCTGATTCTCTTTTTTCCCCCTTTAATTTTTTTGTGACACTGGTGTTTGTACTATGAATCTTTTTGGGTACAAGAGGAAAGAAACGTTCCCAAAAGTGTTTCTTTAAATGCTCCATGAAGAGCCTGCCAATACTGAATACATTATAAATGTCTGTATGTGAGTACACATACGTATGTACAAATACCCATCCGTATGTCCACACATGCTTACACTGTCTGTCTGTCTCCCTATCTACTCAGTCATCTACCGGGAGATATAGAGCCACTGACAGACCCAAGTAACTTCCATGCAGTAACAGAGGCAAAAGAAAACCAATGAACTGTAGTCCTCATTAAGTCTATTATGGATTCTAGGAAGATACAAGCTAACAAAGAACTTCAGGTCTCAAAATACAATTTTTACTAATAAAGCAACCAGACGTTCCAAAAGCCACATTCATGAAGACTGTTACTGTATTCTATTTAAAGCTACAGAAAAACTACTCTGGACATAGAGAAATCCAAGTCTGGAAAGTACCATATGGCCGTGTAATTATTAAAAACTCAATTATTAAGAAAAAACCCCCAAAACCCACACTTCCTAGAATTATTGTGCGGGCCAAAGCCAGGGGCTGTTCAAGTCACTGACAAGTGAGCCTACCGCTTTACTAAGCAAATCTCTTTGGAGGTACCCCTCAAGCAACAAAGAGTCCTGGTGTGCCCCATCTCTGTGACCGCCTATGAACAAGCCTGCTTGGACTGGGAGGGGGGAGGATGGGGGGTGGCACTCAGGCCTCTAGAACAGTCCGCCCTAACTCTCCAGGACGAGGAAGAACTCCTCACCCTCCACAACTCTTTCACACCGAATCGGAAGGAAGGAAGAGTCAAACACTGGAGGTGAGGAAACCAAAAGGGACAGAAGACAAAACCAGATGGGCTGGGGCGGGGGGCAGAAAAGCTGTGAGGCGTTCCCAGAGCCAAGTACAACCCCACAGGTGACACAGTCAGGTGACCTTGTTAAATGACCTGCCCTAAGTCTCCACACTCAGGCCTTTACCCACATGAGACCTAACTTCAAATGTGAATAAGAAACTACACTGGATATATACAAGCTAATATTCTAATTATAAAGGAGACCAGCATACAATTCTTAAGTGAACTTAAAACTCGTCTTCTCAAATTAAAAAAAGAAGTGGTTTGGAAACACATTTCTTATTTGCAGAATGATCCCTGACGGACTTACTCTAGCTTTACTAGAGGCCTGTCCAGCAGAAAGGACTGATTTTTCCTACTTCGGAGGGTCCCATGAAGGGATGACCGCCACGGGACAGCAGGCTGCTGAGGGCACTTCTGGGACGGGGACAGCCACAAGTGCAGGTCAGCAGTCAACCCCCCAAAACGCCAGAAAAGTGTCTCCCCACAACAGCCATGGAATCAGATTTCATGAGAAGGGAACCCACTTTCCAGGTTACTAAAAGTAACCACTCCTCGATGAAATCAGCCGCCCAGGGTTCCAAGGTTTTGACTTATTTCCAAATGGGTGTCAGGGCACTCTTTCGTAAAGCTGTCTCCTCAGGCTCAGGATCACCTTGGTAACTGACAGCTTAGACCCCCGAGCTTCAGCCCGAGGGCGGGCCAGCGGCCAGGGCTGGAGTTCCTGCCAGGCCAGGCGCTTCAGTGGGGGAGAAAGGTTAGGGTCGAAGTGCTTCCCAGGCTAAAACCCGAGGACTCTGGGGTCAAGAAAGAGGTGCCGGTGGGCACGAGGACCCACAATGAGCCAGGCGGGCCCCGCGGTGGCCAGGGCTGGCCGACGGCAAGCCAAGGCAAGAGGGCGGCAGCGAGGGGCTGCTGTGCTCTATGGCTCCCTCTCCGGGCTCACTGCCCCCTGTCCCGAGCAGGGCCAAGAATCAATGGAGAAGCCAGTGGAGTGCTGGAACATGCTGGAAACACCACTTCAGACCCGAATACGTGTGTGGAACCCAAGCAGCGGCTCAGCACAAGCTTTACCAGATCCACAGCCTACTTGGACGCCACGAGACAGGGTCGGCAGAGCAGGCCGCAGCTTCACCCCGGCCCCGGCTAGAGACGGGCCTTAGAGACTGAGAAGAAAGAGGCCAAGCAGAGGCCCAGTGCCTGGTGGGCAGGGGAATCCCATCAGTCACGCTGCCACACCCAAGCATGTGACATGCCGAGACCTGGCCCTGACTGAGGACCGTTTCTCCACATGACGAGCTGGTAAGCTGAACGAGGGGCTTCTACCACAGAAGCCCAAAGCCGATCCGCAGTCGGGACAGCAAAATCCTTGGTCACCTCCCCAAGAACCACCGATGAGTGATGATCAATCAGTGCGCGTATTTCTGTACCTTGTTTTCTCCTCCACGAAGAGTGTAAATGTCTGATAAATGGAGATGAATGTGGGGCAGGAGGGTAGGGTGGCAATGAACTACTTCAACGGAAACTTAATCTGGGAGTCCCTAAAATGACCTCAAAGATACCAGAAACATGTAAGCCGCTCAGTTTCGGAGATTTTTTTGACCGGTACTTTTCCTGATGTGAAGAGTGTTACTCCCATTACTGTCACCTCTCGGCCTGTAGCGCAGGGCTCCCGGGCGACAACACAGCCCCGCACGGGCCTTCCACAGAAGGGCGTCCGAGGCGCTTGCAGAGCCGCTCCGTCCCTTCAAGTCTGAGGACTTACCCAACTTGGCATTGTGGTTATCAGGTACAAAACACTTCCTAGAAATATAATCGGTGCAAACCCTCCTCTCACACACCCACCACTTGCTATTTTAAACGCTTTTGCCTAATTAGTAAGGAACCCCAAATCACATCCTAGTGCATAATCTGCCTCCGGAGCCCAGAGACGGCAACTAGACCAAGCATTTAAAATAAAAACAAAAAGCAAAGCTTTAGGCATGACTCACTTGCTGCAAAGAAGAGTCCTGTGAGAAACCCGTTTCTTTAAAGTCAATTTCATCATCACTGGATGAATGAATATGGCAGGTTGTAACCTATATGCATAAAAATGTAAAAAACTATTTAATAGAGAAAAGTTCTGGACATTTGTATCAGCATTTAAAAGGAAAAATCACATTTAGTTTGTCTCTCAATGTGTAACAACAGCAAGAACAAAGTAAGTACCAGTTGAGTCGTAAAACCCACCCGAACAGTTCAAAGGCCCACCTCGGTCAGACGGTCAGGTTACTGTCCTTTCGCTGCCCATCTGTATTTTTATTCGTCTCGTTAGTGATACCACCAGGAAACAGGCAAGAGGCTAGTTACTCCATTTAAATGATTTTAACAATTATCTCCAATTATTAATGTTTACAAAGGGAAGGTAGAAGGAATGGCTCCGATACAACATAATTTATTGTTAAGCGCACAGCTCGAAGGGCACAACTACAATCCCCGGGGGTTAAATAAGCCATGAGGAAGGTCAGGTTAAATACAGCATCTCACTTTACCTTCTCACAAGGCCTGTCCACTCTAAGAAAAACACTGTCCATAAGCACTAAATGTGACTCTGAACCAGTAGTAACCCGCTCGTAAGAAGACCCCAAATCTTCTGGCCCTTAAAACGTAGCCCTGCCCTCAAGATTATAACCAACGCACAGTAATTAAACAAGAATGCAAACGTGAGCTGCTCACCAATTCATGGTGGTGATTTTTCATTAATTCACAAATGACACCCAGCGTTGGGGAAACGTATTACCGATGAGAAACGAAGACATTCAAACAACTAGGCAGAGGACGAGCAACAGCCACTGCCACATCACCAACGACAAACAGGAATAGTTGGTAAAATTCTAAAACAAGCAACTGCACGTCTGAGGGTAACTTACACTGCTTATTTCCTGATTCACCCTTTGCTTTTCACAGAGGTGTAACCGACAGAGAGCACTGTCATCGGGGGAAGATGTGAGTGGCCGGGACCTGCCAACCCTTGGAGCTGTGCCTAAGAGCCTGGAGCTACAGAAATCTGGCCTGGTTTGCTCTGTGATGTTCCAACATCGGTTCAAGAAACCCAGAGGTGAATCCAAATAGGCCTGTATGTGGTATGGCTGATGAAATTCAGAATACATCGCTGCCTGAATAAAATCAACCTCTTTTTCCTCTGACCATCTTTGGTAAAGATACTAAGCCAAAGGATTAACCCACTGTTTCCGGTTAATTCCTTCTCCTTCCGCCCTGAGGCAGAGAGAGCTCCGACTCTCTGATTCTGAAACTGGCCGACAAGGTCAAAGGCAGAATCTGTGATCAACGAAGGGAGACTTCTCAGCTCAGCCGAAGCTTTAGCAAGCTGGCGGGGAAAGCTGTGCGGCCTGGGCGGGGGCGGGACGTTCCAGGAGAGCCCGGCCAGAACCCGGAGGGGAGGAGGTGGAGGAGCACTGCTGGGTCCTGACAGCTGGCCGTGCACAGGAGGACGCAGTCGAGAGCAGGTCAAACCCACCTCTACTACAGTGGATTCCCAGGAACTCGGGGCTCCTCAGGGGCAAGTCAGTGCAGGAATCGCATTACCCAGCATTATGTTTTAGGAGTGCAAACCTCATGGGAGGGTACAGAATTACAGAACAACTCAAAGAGCAAGCTAGGTCAACTGAACAAGAGGGAACAACGAAGACTTGGCTACTCGCAGCATGTCTCGCTGTCCAAGTTCAAACAGGATGCATGTTTCCTCACTGACAGTTTTACTCTTTTGCTACAAAATGAGTAAGTTCATTAAAGAGAGGTGAGAAAGAAACTAGTTTTTGTTGAGCAACTACTATGTGCCAGACATTCTGACCTCTTTTGACATATTCTCCATAACTTGTATCCTCAAAGCAATTCTGAGAGGTATTTAATTTTTTCTCCAAAAGCAAAGTTTTAGAAAGTTATTAATACCACAATGCAGGCACACTTTTGCATTTATGTACTGAAAGATGTGGTGATTCTGCTTCTACCCATACCACAGCTGGCCTGAAACTGTTATTAATAAAACAGGCTACAAAGATGACTGAATCCACCACACCCTCTGTGGGGAGGGGAGGCTCGCTAACTGGAACCCCACTCAGTCCATCACACAAACGCAGCCACCAGAGTCCCCGGCCACAACTTCCAAACACACCCTTTCCGAGGTATCTTCATCTTGGCAGATGTCCTTTGTTCTCTCTCCTTCTTCCTCAGCTAAACTCTGGGCCTTCTGGTTTCTTCTGTCCCACCCACATCTATTCAGTCCACTGTCAAAACATCACCTAAAAGCCCATCGCTTCTCATCACTCTTATCACCTCTCTCCAGTGCAAGCCACCACCCCCTCTGGTCTGGATTATCACCGTCACTGACCTCTCACCCCACCACAGTCTATTCTCAACCCAGCAACCATAACAATCTTCTAAAATGTCCATCAAATTATGTCCCTTCTTAATTCCGTACCTAATGGCTTTTCATCTCACTAAGGTCACACCCCAAGGGCCTGTGTGGATTGAAAGCAGGATGAGATCTGGCCTGCAGGAGAGCCCCTTGGACCTCACATCCCGTTCTCCCGCTCTGGACACCCCCAGCTTCTGCACTAGCTCTTCCCCGCTCACTTCCCTCAAGCTTCTACACAGACGTGCGCTTCTCAATGAGGTCTCCGCGGACTACCTAACCCTAAATTGCATCTCTACCCAAAACAAACCCCAGCTCCCGCCCCTGGAGTCTATCCATCCACCCGTTTATCCATTTTCACTGAGGCAGGGATTTTTATCCATCAGGTTCACTACAACTGCTTCAGTGCATCGCACACAGGAGCCACTCAAATACTTACGGAATTAATGAATACCAACACATCACTGAATGAGAACACAGTCATAACTTTCAAAAAGGTAACAAGCACGTAGGAACACTCTGACCAAGTCAGATGTGTTCTAAGTATACTCTTGATGCTTCAGTAAGTGTAAGTTTTTGAGATGTTCCCTTCTTTCATAATAAAATCTCAGTTTTATTAACTGTTGTTACAGGAAAAGCAAGTGTTTTCTTCATCTTGGTTATCGGCTTTACTAAGAAGAGCAGAAGCATGACTGGAACATTCAGCTAAGTGAAATGTGGAAGTCGGACTCTTCCTCCTGGCTATGGTGGGGTCCTGCTGTGGACCCCTGGCACCTACATGACCAGAGCTGGCTTGAAACACAATCTCTGGGCCGTTCCATCCCAACCTGCTCGACCTGTAGGCAATTCACAACTGCATACGTGTATCGTTCTCCACAGCCTCCCTAGACGAGCTCATCAGTGATGGGAAAGAAGCACCCATACTTTAAAAGAAAACACTTTCTCCCCCACAGAGAGGAAGGCAGAGAACAGAGCAAACTCAGCCTTCCAGAGTCAGTACCAACACATCTCCTATGTGTTACTTAGACATACTGTCTAAATCTTCACCAACTTTTACCAGAGACCCACACAGAGGTCTCTGGATGGAAGTAATACACCAAATTTCATTCATAATAAAACTCTCAACATAAAAACGCAATGATCTAGGAGCTACTGCTGACGCGATGAGCTCAACAGACTGGAGGACTTCAAAGACCTCCGAGAGAGGGTCATTAAAATGCTGCCCCAGAAGTAGTAAGAGTTTGGGACTGGCACAGCTTTTCCTCCCTCAGTGAGCAGACTTCAGGCCCACAGCCCGCAGCACAGGTGAGCGTTTGGTGCGTTAATGAACGCATCCTTGCTGCACCAGAACAGAAGACTAGGCCAGGCCCATGTGACAAGGTAAAACCCAAGCGTCTGGTGCTAACTACAGGCCAACTCAAGTCCTACAGATATACTGAAGAGCAGCATGGCAGCCATGATAAAACCAACTCGTAAGTCAAGGCACCAAGACGGGGGATCTATCTGATCTCTTTGGGGAGGGGGCCGGGACTAAGCAGTCTATTATTCAACTGCCAGTTTTAGGAACAAATGTGTCTGAAACGCTTTTACTTAAGACTTCCTGCTGCATTACGTGGATGAGGACCCTTTCTATTGTAATTTTTGCAAGGGCAAGACCCACTGCATTTACCAAGCTGGGTTTATGATAACAATTCTCTGGAACACGGCACCCAGCCCCCACTAGGATATGACCTGAAACCATCTGGGCACCAAAATGGAAAGCCTGAAGGCTGCAGTGTCAATCTCCCTCGTGGCCTAGGATGCGTAAGCATCCACAAAAACCTGGAACCTGTGTACCCCTGAAAACACGAACCAGAGCAAATTCCCTCCTGGAAGGCCTTAAAACTAAAGGGAGGTGGTATTTACGTCCCGGGCACCTGGACTGAGGAACTGAGCAGCTCTTGAGACATCCACCTGGAAGTCCCGACAGACAATAAAATTACAGAGCGGGGCTAACTCAACATGGGCCACGAGCGGTGTCAACAGGGCTCGAGACGTCGGACTACTTTTAGCAAAAGAGAACTAAGCCGCCACTAGTGACAGGCGGGCCCAGGATAGCCTTCCCCTCACACACGTACAGCAGTCCAGAAGGCAGACGCTCCTGCTGCACACTAACTGTGCACCGCGTGCTCCTGTCCCGTCCGGTAGGCATACATCACGTTCGCAGTCACAGCCAGGTCACCGACAGCATCGCGCAGACTAGCTGAGCGCTGGCTGAGCTGCAGTGAGCTCTCTCCTCACACAGAACCGCTCACAAGAGAAAGGAGTTTGAATTAACCCAAGATAACATTTCTGAAAACTTCTGATAACAACAGGTTTGACTGTACATTTTTCAAGTCTACCTCTGAGGTCACTCCTTCGAAGGACAATTTTTAAAGGAGTTTCCCAAACAAAATCAGAATTAATATTCCTAAATATTCCTTTACAAATAAGAAATAAGACAAAAATCCCTTAAAGGAGACCACGCTGCCTGAATCCTTAATAGAGAATCAATATGAGGCTTCTAAATTAAATGGTTCAATTTAACGGTATAAGAGAACAATTTCACCTTAAAATAAGACCCTATCCAGATTTTTAACCAAGTTGATTGGGGAAAAAAAGCAATCCACTGTGGATAATACGTTCATCCAAAATTACTTAACTCTTCCTTGATGATTCAGGGCTGTCAAAGTGGATGCCAGCTGCTCTGTAGGGCTCTGGTGTACTGAGACACAGAGGGCCATCAGACATATTTTAATTAAATGGCCTCATGCAGCTCCCCTTATAGTCACCTCTTAACTTCATAATTCTTCCAACTCCCCCTGAGTCTATCATTACCCCCCATCCTTACCAAGCCTTTGCCCAACCAATCTGCGAAGAGTCTGGAAAAAGATAACCAAATGTGTTAATCTACCAAGTAGTAGGAGGCAACGGCCCTCTGGGGGCGTGACACAGGCAAACCTGGTGACCCTGTGGAGCTCCCAGAGCCTGTTTCTAATCTCTGCGCTGAACTGATAAGGCTGCCAAACACCTGAGTGCCCAACCAGCCAGCATTCGTGGGTGTCAGCAACTCAGAGGATCACAGAAGCAAATGCCTGACACATCTACTTCCACGGAGAGGTCCGGCCACCATCTCAATCAGCTGGTATGCGCTTATGAAAGGAAATGCTTTTCCCTATCTTCAAAAGCAAACACAAAAGAAATACTTACCTTAAATCTAAGTGTGTTTAAAAAAAAACAAAAGAATACATTCCAAAGTCCAATATAATTTTTTAAAAATATTATCAATGCCATTATTCCCTGGCTAAAAGTACTAATCTGTTAAAGGTGAGGTTTCAAACTCACCTACAAAATCCCACCCCACGCCCCCACCCTGGGAACAATCTAAAATGAGGGTAAACTTAACTGAGTAACGTTAGAAAACATCCAAAGGAATCCTGAGGTTTCTAACCGCCCAGGCTTAGTGGAGGCATACGGCAAGAAACCCAACAGAACAGAGGCGTTAGTGGAAGGGGTGCCGAGGGAAAGAGTGGGGGCGGGGAGTGCAGAACTCAGTGGCCTCTCTGTACCCTCTGATCATCCCAGGCAGAAATCAGGAGCTGACCAGACAAGTTATTTACAATATGGAGAACAATGAGCTCTCTTCCTGGTAAAGACACATAAACTTATTCTTGGCCCCAAATTACCAAGACAAACGAAAGACCCCGTATCTCTGAATAAACGGGCAAAGGCTGAGAGCACTGGGCTCACAGAAATATGACCTGGTAAAACCTACTAGATCTACCGTGTTCCTCTTGTTAGTTTCTCCCAAGGAGCTTGCGCAGAACGCCTCCCATCGCTCCCTGACCACGTCTGGAAGGTCTGCAGAAGGAGAAAGAGAAAAAGGCATCGTCACTCCAGTGACCTCCAGTAAGAAACAGACATGTAAGAAACAATGACAGACACGTAAGAAAAACGGGACATACAGGAGAGTGCTGCCCACTCATTCCATCAAAGGCAAACATGCTCCATCATCTGAGCACCCTTGGAGAAACAGAGTTGATAATGTCCTATAGCCTAAGCCCCAGGAATTTCAGGAACCAGAACCGCCCCCGAAATGGCCCATGCTTGACGCCAACGGCATTAAGCAGCTCTGCAAATCTGGCAAGCTTTTAAAAATCTTCCAATTAAAAACCCTGGAAAATGTGTTTCCAACAAACTTCTGAGGAACCAGCAGCTCTTTAGGGTGGGAGGGAAAGCTGTCTTTCCCATGATCATTCAAGTTCAGGAAATGCTGCCAGTGCAAGGTCCTGCACACTTGTCAGATGCTGTGACTGGAATCTGGTCAGTGAATGCTCCATGGATCCCAGTCTGGCTGTTTCCTAAATGTCTGTGCCCACAGGCCAACATGTAGATACATATGCAATAGTGAAATCCCACCTACTACAAAAAATTTATTTATTTTTGAGGATTTTATGTACTTGACAGAGAGAGAGAGAAGCAGACTCTCTGCCGAGCAGGGAGCCCGACGTGGGGCTTGACAACTGAGACTCGGAGATGGCAATGTGAGCCGAAGGCAGACGCTTCAACGACTGAGCCACCAGGCGCCCCTCCAGAGAAGTTTAAAAAAAAAAACCACACAGACACAAATACTTTTTCTGAGAAAAAGAAACTGGCTATAATCTTGGAGGCCTTGGGAGAGCTGTCTTCTGACAACCGTGGTTTCCACATGCGCGCCTATGTCCCTCCCCCGCCACCTGCAGAGCACCTTCGGGAAAACAAAGGCCCATCTATCGCATGGGACCATTTCTCCTCCGTAAGAACATCAGTTGCGATGGTCTGGATTGTTCTGCTCTCAAGAAGCCAAATTACGGCGGCGGGGCAAGCCCCAGCTGCCCCCTCACTGGGAGCAACTCCTTCCGTTTGTGCTCCACAGGCCACAGCCTCTAGAACACACACACATACTTTAAGACAAAGAGAAGGCTAGACCTGGAAACAACGTCCAGTTTTAGCAGGTTGAGTCGGGACGAGTGTGGCAGCACAGGGGTTAATGACCTTCACATTGGGAGTAAGTCACAGGGCTGGCTCCCGTCCTGGAGTCTATGGAGCTCTTAGGGCTCTCGGTTTAGACAGACTCACAGCCTGGGCGTGCGTGAGAGGCTCCCGCAATTTCTTCCCAGGAACCTCGGGCTGAGGACATGTAAACATTGGTACCGAAACCATCCTTCAGTGTGCACCATCCCTCGCCCCAGTGGGAGAGAGCTGGCAGACCTGCGGATCAGTGTTTTCATATCCCAGCAAAAGGCACTCAATGCACAGGCTACGCAGGGCCTTTCGGAAGAAAATAAAAAGTATGCGTGATGGGCGCCTGGGTGGCTCAGTTGGTTAAGCAGCTGCCTTCAGCTCAGGTCATGATCCTGGAGTCCCGGGATCGAGTCCCGCATCAGGCTCCCAGCTCCATGGGGAGTCTGCTTCTCCCTCTGACCTTCTCCCCTCTCATGCTCTCTCTCACTCTCTCTCTCTGAAATAAATAAAATCTTTAAAAAAAAAATTAAAAAAGTATGCGTGATCACAGCTCAAGTGAGTGGCCGGCCAGCCCGTGGGGACCCCGTGCACACCCGAGCAGCGCGCGGAGCAGGGTCCTCGAGTGCGAGAGGGGGGCTCGGCCAAGCCTGCCAATACTCACTAAGAGGACTGCAGGCGCGAGATGGCAAAGAGCTACACTGTTCAAACGCATTCTCAAGAACTTCATTCAAATCTTCAGATAATTTGCGAAGTATAAAGAGACTCCATAGACAGCTATTAAAAACACTATGAATACTTCCACTTTACCCTTAAATCCTTACCCCAATCCAACAAAAATAACGAGCTTTGATGACGCACACGCACCTTTGAGCAGCTGCTGGACTAATGCACTGTTGGGGCCCTTCTCAGTGCTGTGCACGATGCAGTTGGCTATCCTCGTCAGGTGGCCCATGTAGCCGTGCCGGCGGCCTCCCTCCGCCCTGGCAGGGGGAGAGGACAGAGTCAGACTCCTGATCACATGAGGTCATGAAGCAGCTTAGTAAATACAGTGGGCTGCAGTAATCATCTAAAAACGGAGGCCCTAAAGATGAGATTAGTCTCCGTATTATTCCTGCCAGAAAAACAGCTATTCAAAAAGGACCAGAAGTTTCAAAGGCAGCAGCCCCGGGATTCCCCTCAAGAGAGGTAGGAAGACAGGGCACTCTCAAAATAGTCAGAAAAAGATCTGCTATGATAAATAATCCAGAAGTCCCAAGAGAACCATTTGTAACTACTAACTGGGCTGGTACCGTAATTATTTTCATTGTTCTCTAAGGCAAGGCAGATCTTTTCTTCAAATTAAAAAACCACACTGGATTTTCTATGGGAAAACAATTTACTTACTGTTTCTTCTCATTCATTTCCCAGGCATCCAGTATCCGTTCTATTAGCTGACATTTTTGAAAAAGCTGAATAAAAAGGAATATTCCAGTTAACACATCCACAAATGTCAAAGTGGCAAAATTTTAAAGTGCGATGGAACTCTATTCAAATAGAACAGTGGCATGCGTTACCCAGCAAGCTAAATCTAGCCGCGAATTACTGGCTTTAGCTTACGCAGTGTGCTAATAAATGTACTCAAGGCCGCCAGGACACGACAGGGACTCGAGACTGGATCCCCGCCTTCAGCAGCGTGGCCTGGGAAGCAACGCTGCAAGCACCGCTTCAGGTGAGCAGCTGACCTAAAGCAAAGCCAGGTTTTGTTAGCCGTGAAAAGGAAGCTCAGAAATACAGAGCCTGCCCAAAATGCAAAAGGAATGCAGAAGATGAGGGCCCTGGCCAGTCTCTGTCTGGGGATCTGAGTAACCCTCATCCTTCTGGACCGGGTGAGGCACCTGCTCCGGCACGGGCGGCCCTTACTGCGCTCCGGGCGAACACCGGCGCCGCGCGATGCCCTGGGGATGCGCGCGGCGTCAGTGCTCTTTCCCTTCCGCGGACTACTCCAGGGACTAGCTCTCCCGTCTCCCGGGTCTGGCAGGAAGCTGGCGTGAGCCAGGGACGTGCACACGATCACAGAACTCCGGAGCAAGAAGAAATGAGAAGGCGGACTTGGTGAAATCCCCTTGTATTTGACAAAAGGAAACAGACCCACAGAAGAGGCTCAGCGCGGCACGAAGGCCGCTCTGCCACGCTCCTGTCCTGTGCTCAGCCCACAAACTAAAGCTGGCACACCAAACAACTCTTCAAACGCTTTCTGCAGTCGTTAAATTTTTATGGTTTTTTAATCTCCAGAAGATTTCTAAATCTTCAAGCCAACTGTTTTTAGCAAATAAGGAGACCATTTAGACGTTTTTCCTGTAAGTTCATCTAATGGTTGTTCGTCCAGGAGATGACTCACAGAATCAGGGGCCAACAGTGCGACGAATACAGGAGTTAAACCCCCTGACCTTGAACTATGATTCATTCCACACCACTCGAGTGGGAAAATGCTATAACCAGGAGCGGGAGAAAAGAGACCCCGGTAAGCTTACGTGTTTCAGTAACAAATTGTCACCAGTGGAGTCTTGATCAGTAATTGTGCTATTTTCCGTATTTTCAAAAGGGCTTGCAAGGATCAGTGCAATACAGATTTCCACTTGTGTGTGTAAGAAGTTATTCCACGTGTACTTGAAGAACATGTCCTATAAAAAAGAAAAACGCTTTCTTTCATTTGGTTACCTCAATGTTTAAAGCCATTACTCTAATACATTTCCCGAACAGTGGTTTAATAAAATAAACACGGTATGCTCTTAGTCCAACAGGACTCATTAAAAGGAACACAAGTTTACTTTACAGGGGCTCTGGGATGCTACTACACAGACTAAATGGCACGACATCTGCTCATTCGACATGCCAGCGTGTGCACGGAATCTAGTAGAGACCAACAATGAACAAGGGAAGGCAATAGTTAGTTCCTTGAGAGAGAGCATTTTTCTACGTTTTCCATAATAACAGGTATATGTTTAGTTAACTTCCAAAACTTTTTGAAGAAATTTCTGAGTTTTATTTTGACTCGACAAACATGTGTGCAAGACGTGGGGTTAGGTGCAATATGGGAGACAGACACAGACAGAAAGACAGTCTCCGATTTCGGGTACGCACACCCTGAGTGTGACCGAGCACTTGGTTACAACCACTCAGGCTCTGAAACTCATGGAACTCATGGAACTATGAGTGAACGGAGCAAGAGAAGACAGGTCTGAGAAGGGTGACATGTGGAGCTCCTCAGAGTACACGGGTTTTCCAGATTGCTCGAAAAGCTGACAGAACCACAAAAAGGAAAGACAATTTCTAACAGCACAAAATGCATCAAGTATATATTCAGGACATTCTTTAAGTCTGCTTATCTAAACTCAGAATAAAAAAGAAACGATTAATGACCCATTTAGGAGTTTTGTCAAATTTGCTGTCACTCAAAAGTAGTTCTAAGATTAACAACGGAATGAGTTGCACACTTACTATCAGTAAGATTAGAGACTACTAATCGACAACTTCAGGGACCGGGGAAGAGAGTCATATGCCTCGAGTTATAGAACTCGGAGAAAGTTATATGTCAGAGGGTAGGGCAAAAACTATGTCCCCAGGGGTAACAGTTAAGTTCACCAAAGAGACTGTGCCCTTAAACGTTTCGTCTTGCTCCAACCCGTTCCTGTTCTCTATCCCTACACTGCCATCATTTAACCCAAAGCTAAAATCGAACTAAAAAGTATCGAATGACATCCGGGGGCACACACTTTGGTTGGTAAAACAAGCACTCGTCTGAAACTGAATGTGAATTCAAATCTTGGCTCCACCACTTCTCAGCCACAGAATATGTCCCCTCTCTGGCCATAATCTGCAAAAAACAGATCCTCTCTCTCACACAGGCATCTACACCCTGCAGCGCGCGAGAAAGGTGTATAAATGCACATTGCCACGCCTTTTGTATAGTGTGCGAACAGCCTGAACTCCCCCAGATGCATGTTTTGACCAGCCGTCTTACGACACCTGCTAGGCGTTAGCCCTTCTGCGCTGTTAGTGCCTTCTGCGCTGACAGGTGGCAGGACAGACAAAGCAAGCGCAGCTACCAGGGCTGGGTCGTGGATTCTAAGCACAAACCTTGGAACTGGGAAACTCAGGGGTGAGGGAAACACAGTTAATTCCTGAGCTCTCCGTTCCTGCCTCCACTAACAAGCAGACCAACAGCTGTGTGGATTAAGGAAGAAACTGAACTCAAATCAAAAGACCACATACTGAGACACTGTACAGATCTATGTCAGTGCAAAGACCATAAATACTTGTCCCTTTGCTAATTAGGACAAGAAAACAATGCTGTAACCAGCAGTCATTTATCGCTGACACAATCCCCTGGGGAAGAGGA
Source organism: Taxidea taxus jeffersonii (assembly GCA_003697995.1). Lineage (NCBI taxonomy): Eukaryota > Metazoa > Chordata > Mammalia > Carnivora > Mustelidae > Taxidea > Taxidea taxus. The sequence continues at coordinate 24,547 of RCUC01071834.1, forward strand.
CTACACTCAATCACCCCAGCCAGGCTGAGCTTCTTGGGGGAGAAGTCTACATCTGAGTCATCTCTGAAATTTTCTGTTGTACTTCTTTACACACAGCGCTAACAAATACTGAAAACTCAAGAGCATTAGAAACTGACAATGAACTCAAGACAAGAACTGTACAAAAGACCATTCATGCTCGGAACAAGAAGAGTCACGCATATGTACTGCAAATTTGCGAGGTTTTAACGAGTTGTATATCCATAAACCACCACGGGCAAATTATCTTCTCTTTCGGGGGAAATCTTACCAATATGACCCCAATGCTATTCAGCTCCATGAGGTCCTCGTTGATGCTGCTGGTGTTTGTCTGAAGGAGGCTGGAGATCAACCTGATCACATTCAACCGGGTATTCCCCACCGGAGGGTCCAGCACACCCCACGTAGTCTTCATCACGCTTTTCTGAGGAAGAAGCAGCTTTCCAATTAAATCCAGCTCGGTAAACAAACAAGAGGGGGAGGGGTGTGTGCTAATACCCAACACCAGGCACACTGACCCTGCAGACCACGTGGCCGAGGTCCACATCTGCAGGAAAAGCCAAAGCTGATTTTGAGATCTTCAAAATATGATGAAATAACCAAGGAGGGGGAATCAAGTAATTTCCCTGGACTAGAAATTCCACAGGAGATCGGGTGTCCCCTCCTTCAACCTTCCAAAGAAGAAAGAAAAAAGCTGCAGAAGCTTGTGGGGGTGAAAGTGCAATACTCCAAACCCGACCAGAAATTCTGCACTCAGACAAGTTAAAGTGGTTTGGGAACACAGTCCGCAATCATCGCAAAATCTGTGAGAAAAATGCAAACTCAGAGTTGCTTCTGGATCACAGCCCTGACACTGGATCAACTTCCAACCTGTTACTGGCCATAAAACGGAATCTCTATACTTTATTCACAGAAGACAGACCCAGGACACTTGAGAATCTCACAGGTGTGACAGGAAAGGGTGGCGAATTCTAACCCAGCATCGAGGCTGCCCTTTTCCTGACTCCCCCGCCTGCTCCTCTCAAGGCTGAATGGAATCGGAAGGTTCACACTTGGACTCCATGCAAGGCAGCTCCAACGAAGAGACGTGTGAGAAAGCTTCAGGAATCTACTCGTACAAGTCACGTGGTAAAACCACACACAAACTGAACTCACGGACTCCCAGCAGTAAGAAAGAGGAAGCCCAAAGGAGAAACTGCCTTGCTTGTGACTCAGGACCAAGAACACCGTGTAAGGATCCACACTGGGTGCTGCCTTTTGTCTGCCCAGAAAGACGACAGGCAGGCCAACCTCCTCACACATCCTCTTCTCTCCTGGCTCCTTCTCCCACCTCTAGCTGCCACCTGGGATACTCTCTCCACTTCTCCTAAATAAACCCTTTTCTTTCCTTACTCTCCCATTCTTCTCACGTCTGCCAGGAAGGATGCGACTGACCACAACCATCAGCCACCGGCAGAGGCACTGTCCCCGAGAGCGAACGCTAAGCGACCTGGCCCGCACCCAGCGCTGGCTGAACACAGACAAGTCAACAGAACACAGGCGGGGCCCCTGCCTGCTGACCGGTGGCATCAGCCATCCGAAGAGATCATGGGCAAGCTGAACTCGACTCCCTGCATCAAGGACACAAATGACTCTGTGTTCCCCCTCCACAAATGCTAAACTACACAGAAAGCATCTAATGTAGAAGGGAAAAACTAGGATCGTAAATCCCCAACACCCGGCAGAGTAGATGCCTCAGAGACGCGCACCACAACAGCTAGGCCACTGCTGGCGACGACACAGGGCAGGAGGAAAAAGGGAAGTGTCAGAACTGGTGCCGGCAGGGGACCTCTCATGGACCTGCGTCTCCCACAGAGTCTAAGAGGAAGGGCTCCTGACCCTGATCTCAATCTCCACACTGCCTCGGGGGGCTGGGGAGCAGCAGCAGGGCAGCACGGAGGGCCTGTGGACAGCGCTCCCTCACAGGGCCTGCCACTCGTGCTCTCTGCAAGCTCCCTGGCTAGTCACTGCGGACTGGCAAGCCGGGGCTCCCCGAGGAGACACTAGCACTCTGAGTCACGCTCCGCCGACCAGTCCTTAAACAAGGTGTCTGTCCACCAGACTGAGCCCCCACTCCAAATTCTGAATAAGGCAACTCGGTCTCAAAGATCAGTTCCTAAAAGATTAACTTTACCTCAAAAGTGAAAACAACACACTATGAGGACTGTTTATCGGCGTAAAAGTACCCAGAATTTATAGAAATAAAGAAAAGCTATGTTTCCTAAATAGATAAATATTTTGCTTAGTTTTAATTCTACCCCATTCATCAATACAGACACTACAGACAGACTAAAGCCAATTAAAAACTAGCTCAAAAGCAGTAACAACTGGAAGGGCTGGTTGTACATGCTGGTGGTCATAACCAGTTCCAGTCCCCACGAGGTCATCTAACAAGTGTGTGAACCAAATGACTGGCCTGGCCAGCCATGACCCGGCCATGCATAAGGTAGCTGCCCTACCTTGGGTGGCTCAAGCAGGAGTTCGTGAAAAGATCCAAGTCTTCCTCGGATAGCTTCCAGAACACTCTTGTTGACTGAACAAGCCGAATGACTCATGCCTGGTGGGCAGATTTCTATATGGCCTTCAAATCTTGAAACAAAGCAAGTTAATTTTATTATAATTTTAAAACAAATTAAGGTGCTCCCTATCAGCATGTAGGTAGATCCATAAAAGCTACATAAATATGACTATATCCACACTTCTGGAGAGACAGGAAGACGGTGTAACACAAGCTTGCTGGGGAGTAGCCACAGGACCTGCGTTGCGACCCACAGGTCTACAGTGTCAGGGGGGAAGTTGCATGGGATTTCTTGCCATCCTCCCAAACCTTCCAAGCTCTTTATACCTATGATACTAACAGCAGGTCTCTACCAGGAAATGTGGAAAGCAAAAGGGATCAGATCCCTGAATTAGAGGGCATACCACACTGTGTGCCATTTGGGATGCTGATAATCCACAGGCCTGTATCTGTTCCATACAGTTTTCCTTGCGTAACCAACACTGTTTCCTACTTAAAAAGTATAAATCATTCTTCCACATAAAGCTCACTCTGCACTCACTGTAATCTACTCCCGACAGGAAAGCCATCACGAGTGAGATCATGAGTAGAATGAGACGCGCAATCCCAATGGGCCTTAATGACCACATGCGCCAAGGGGTCTTGAAGTGGGAGGAGGAAGGACCTCAGAAGGGGAGGGGTCCTAAGAATGTGGGTGTGGCGTGTCAGCTGGGAGTCAGGGCAAACCAGCAGCCCATGATGCAGCCGCAGAGCCCTGCCCTGGATCCCCACTCACCGGCTATGCGTTCTACTACGAACACCGGGAGCGTCTACACGGTCTCTCCCAGGCCCACTGCGAGGGGTGCGCTCACGCAAAGCTGGAGAGCAGCTGGAGAGCAGCTATTAGGACCATTTCTGAAAGCATTCCACACGTGTAAACCACCTCTAACTCACAGCTGCGTGTAACAGAATGGAAAAGACTTTTGCTTTGGTTAGTGTTTTTTAATGTTTAGGGGTTTTAGAAAATAACGGATGTGGCCCAATACAGCTTTTATTACAGTATCTATCCAGGGAGGCATGCTCAAAAGTTCTTTACAAGCCCATAATTCTAAGAGTATTTATTATACACTTTTCCACTAGTATTTTAATTCATCTTGAATTTATTTTTCACACAAAACAGGTACAGATACAGGACTTCTCAAATGGTGAGTCACTTTCTAAGCCACATTTATAGAAAATCCACATTTCCCGCCTTATGTGAAAAAGCATACAAAACCACATACTAGAATTCCTTAAGCGCTCATATAAACTTTATTTGTTCATTTAATAACTACTTCGCGAGCATCATTTTCTACACCAGCTCTGACTCAGGCGCTAGCCAATATCTGCAGTGTGGAACGAGGCTTACACTGGTGCCTCACCGCCACAGTCATTCGAACAATGACTCGAGTGTGATGCACAGGAGGCCGCTTAATCACTGGTACGCTCAGCCTCTCCTGGCTAGTCTCACACTTTCACTCCTCCAGATTCCGGTAAGAATTCACCGACTCCAAAACAAAAACCGTGTTGATGTTTCCAAGTAGAACTACGTTCAATTTAGACTGTGTTAAATGTGGAAAGGCACGAGAAATGCTGAATGTTTTACGCATCAGAGTTCACTCCTTTTCACAGCTGAAGGGCCATCTTCATGCAGGTGCCACAGCCTCTTCATCCAGTTACCAGTTTAAGGACACTCTGGGCTGTTTAGTTTTGTGTGATTATGAAAAAGGTGACATGAACATTCACTCACAGTCTTGTGTGATACGTTTTCCTTGTGACAGTACCTAAGAGATTGCTGGATAATATAATGAACGTCTATGTAACTCTGTTAAGAACTGCGGAACACTTTGAGAAAGTGGTCATATGACTTTGCATCCCCAACAGGAACGTGCGAGACTCCCAGCCATTCTCCGCTGTCCCTAGCACTGAGTACTCCCTGTCTGGCTTGGTTGCACAGTGGGCAGAACGGTGCCCCCGCCCCACCAAAGATGTCTACACTAATCCCTAGAGCTTGTGAATGTTACTTTGATTGAAGATGTAATTAATTAAGGATCTTGCGATGAGATTATCCTGGATTATCCAGATGGCCCCTAAATAACATCCCGAATGTCCTCAAAAGAGAGGAGAGACAGACACACAGACAGAAGGTGATATAAAGATGGAGAGAGGTGGCCACAAGTCAAAAAATGCCAACAGCCACTAGAAGCTGGAAGATGCCGAGGATGAATGCCAGCTAGTGTCCCCGGACGCAGCGTGGCACAGCTGACACCCTGATCTTAGACCTTAGACCTTTGTTACAGCGGCCGCAAGAAACAAATACAAGTCCAAAAGGTGCAGACTAGCATTTCAATGGGGTTTTAACTTGAATTTCAGTAATGAAAATGACAGCCATTTGTCATGTATTTATCTGCTATACAAGTACATTTTATTTTTTTTTT
>RCUC01071845.1:0-21852 GCA_003697995.1 Taxidea taxus jeffersonii
GTAAGCATAATAAACCTATGCCAAGGTTTTCACCTCCACTAAAAATTAGATAAATGCAAATAGCAGCAATAATTAGATATTTTCTTTTATCATATTAGAAAAAATATTTAGAGTTGGACAACACCCAGTGTTAGAGATGTTGTGAGCATTTGGATAGTCTGGTTAGTAGGGGTTATTGGGATATTTTGGGGGTAATTTGGTGATATGCATCAAATTTATGTGTTTACCTTGTGAAACAAATTGACTTTCATATTTACTGTAAGTAGAGAATTACCATAGTGCAGAAGGATATGTACTCAAAGATATTCATAAAAGTATTATCTATTATCACAAAACATTGGAAATAACCAGAATGCCCACCCATATTGAGTTAGTAGAACAAATAATGGCAACTTATAACAAAACATTGTCACTCTCAGAAATCATGATCAAACTGAAAATGCCTGAATGAAATTTTGCATGAAATAAGAGCACAGAACAATGTGTATAGTAGACCACTTGTAGAAAATCAGATGCGTATGAGCACATGTATATGCACGGGGATGATCTGAAGGAATGTCACTGAAGAGTAAGTGGTGGGAGTCTCCAGGTGTGGAAGATCTTTTTCTCTCCTGTTTTGGGGGCAAAATTCATATCATTTGGATTTTTAATTAAAACACTAAATACATTTAATTGAAAGAACTATCAGTAAGATATTGGCTACAATTTCTGATTGAGACTTCTGGAAGGCATTGTGCTTCTTTTAGAAAAGGTTTTTCAAATTGCAGGTTAAAATCCATACTCATCCTAAAATCAGCATATAGGTTACAGACAATATTTAAAAATGAAACAAAAACAAACAGACAAAGTTGAGTGTTATTTTGTGAAATAATAAAAATTTAATAAGTGTATTGTGCTTTGTGAGTTAAAATGTTATCTCTAGAGTCAAACACACTGCTTTGGGGTATGCCAAAGATATGCCTCTGGCCAGCCAGAGTCCTGGGATTCAGACACTGAGGAGGATCTCCCCCATCCCCCCACCTCCAACTCTCCAGCAAAGAAAATAAAGGGCCCAAAGGGAAGAGAAGAGGGGCTGGCTTTTTTTCCTAATTCATGGAGCCCAAAGCTGTCTTTCTCTTTCCTTTTACTCTAGACACTAAATGTACTATGGGTTTGTTGAAAGTATGTTTCTTACCAGCAGCATCAGGTAATATGGAGACTTAGTTTTTCCAAACAGAACCAATAGCTTGCTGAGGGCAGGGCTGCTTTCTTAGCAGAACTGCATACTTTTACCTCAGTCTTGGAACATGAGAACCCCGGGGTTGGCAAGATGCAGAGCCACCTTGTTAGGTTTGTGTAGAGAATACCTTCAGGTTTCCCTTTGACCACATAAAGCATTATGTTAGTAATGAGCCCAAAAGAAGCTTATAGGTAGAAAGACTGTGCACAGCAATAATACTGCCAATAATATTTCTTATAAAATATTTTGGTCACCTGAGTGGCTCAGTGGGTTAAGCCTCTGCCTTTGGCTCGGGTCATGGTCTCTGGGTCCTGTGATTGAGCCCCGCATCGGCCTCTCCGCTCAGCAGGAAGCCTGCTTCCCTGTCTTTCTCTGCCTGCCTTTCTCTCTACTTGTGATTTCTTTCTCTGTCAAATAAATAAATAAATAAATCCCAAAAATACTGCTTATAAAATATTTTATAATCCAAAAGCAAATATAACCTAATAACACCAATTCATTGCTAAGGGTTTTATTAATCATTTGTTGGTTTTTTTTTTTCCTGTATTTTATGATGCTTTGACATTTTGGAGCCTTATGACTAGTAAGGGGAGGGATGGCTCTAACTAATAACTAAGTCCTAGAGATAGCAAACAACTTGCCTGAGTACATGTCTTTGATAGTCAAACCAACAAATCCAGAGCCCATACTCCTACCTGCCTGCTATTTATTATCAGACTCTTGCAGTCTGAGATACTATCCTCTGCCTTAAAGCACCCCAGGGCCAGGTACTGGACTAGTAGGGACCACCTCTATAACCTAAAGCCCAAATCCTCAAACTATTCAATCCCCAGCCTGCTCAGCTGTACACCCTGCCTCACCCATGACTCCCCCCAACAACCACAATAAAGGCTTTATGTTGTTTTCCTCTTGCCCTTTCTGACTCCTGACCAATTCTGGTGCTTCCCTGTGTGGCCTTGTGTGGTATGGCATATGCCTTTCTCTTAGGAACTGTAAGTAACAAACTGTCTTTTCAGTGGCAACAATTTCCTGATATGGTAGCCTTACCGTGCCTGATTATAACAAATCCAGGGTATACTTTCAGACGAGTGTCAATCAATGCAAAGTAATATAGGCACTCAAGATTCCCAGATTATTCAGAATTATTAATAGTAGGTTCAAGCCATTTGAAGACTTACATCCTCACTTTGCTAATAGATTTAATACCACAGAAAACTTATTCTATGAGCAGAGGAGCCATTTGGAGGGTGAATGGTATTTAAACTCTATCAGAATGAAATCCAGAGACTGGTACATCCATGATCTTAATGATTCTTATAAGAGTTGGCTCAAGAGATCTAGATTGAGAAGATTTTCAGTGTGGAACATTAGCAAGAGCATTCATTGGTGGCCCCAACAGCAAGGTGGGAATCAACTCTGTCTGTGATGTGACAATGGGAACAATGTGTTTCAAACCTTTTCTCAAAGATCTTTTGCTGCAAGTGTTAGGCTGCCTTGCCCTCTCATATAACAGTGAGTTTATGCCTGGAGCAAGGTTGTGAATGAGTAGCAGCTCTCTCTCTTTCACAGAAAAGCTTCTCATCATCCTTGCAAATGGATGGTGTAAAAGCTTTCAGGCCAGTTCACACTAGGGAGATTCTAGTTGGAAGCATTCATGCTGTTAGAACAACTTGACAACAGGAAATTGTCAACTGATTTCTTAAGCTCCTGGGAGTTTACCAGTGGAGTCAGGGATCATTTCTTCTGGATTTGAAAACTGTAACAGTTTACTTATGAAAGAGAAATGTTCTAAGAGAACAAGAAGGAAAGCATCTAAACATCAAATTGAACAAGGCTGGTTCAAAGCTTTTTCACATGACTGGAATATAATCCTAGCAGCTCCTGGTAGGGGTCAATGGTGGAGACCAGAAGTGCTCTGTGGGGCTCTTGTGTTTCCCAACCTTGCTGTCAGTCCTGCTGGACCTGCTTAGGCAGAAGGGGAGGTTGGGATGGATGGTGAGAAAAGTTGTAGTAGAAGACACTGTATATGCCTATGTCTAGAAATAACATTTTCATAGACCCTGATTTCCTGAATTTGGGGAGAAGGAGTCTTATCTCAATGATGTATTGGTGATGCGTGAAATAAGGAGCTTATAGTGGAAGAATGAATGCTCTGAAATAGTAGGACTTCATTCTCTGTGCACTGTCTTTGCTCACATGTGCTTGGGGCTTATCAGTATCAATTTTTCTCACATTCATTTCCTCTTTAATCCTTATAACAACTGTGTGATATTATTGTTACATCTATGGCTATGGAGCCTGAGACTCAAAGGGTTAAAGGCCTTGCCTGAAGTAACAGACAGTGAGGTCAAGGTATAGATTTAAGCTATGCTTTTGCTGTCATTAACCCAATCCACACTGTACCAGTGGGATCCGTACCAGGCCCAAATTCATCACGTGTCTGTTCCAGAAGGTAAGAGGAGGGTCGGCTTTTCTTTTCTTTTTCTTTCTCTCTCTGTCTTTTAAAGGTTTTATTTATGAGAGAGAGAGAGAGTGAGAGAATACATGAGTGAGGAGAGGGGCAGAGGAAGAGGGAGAAGCAGACTCCTTGCTGAGCAGGGAGCCTAACAGAGGGCTCAATCCCAGGACCCTGAGATCATGACCTGAGCCAAAGGCAGATGCTAAACCTACTGAGCCATCCAGGTGCTCTGAGGGTCAGTTTTTCTGAAGTAATTCCTCTCCAGCCATGCTTTCCTTACCCAAAGGCAAACATTACTCACCACTCCACATACTTAAGAGGCTCCCTGGGGCGTTTTCAGGGAGTCAAGCAGTTGTCTTCTGAGTCTGTGTGACTGTGAAGAGCACAAAGCAGTTTCTTAACCAAACCCTTCACTCTAAAGTGCAGGCTGGGGAGGTGGTGTTTGTGGGGGGTGGGGATGGGAGTTGGGCTTGGCCACAGGTGGCCTGTGGCTTTGAGGCCCCTTGGGCTTGCTGATCCCTCAGACGGATCATGTTACATTTGTGGAGAAGATTAGGAGCTCCTACTATGAATCTGTACTTGATCCTTTTGGGGGAACACTTGCTTTTCCTTCATTACACAGTCTGCACTAACTTGCTGTGCCTTTGCTGTGCAGGAAACTCTTATTCCCAGGTAGTGCCCAGTTGCAGGAATGCAGTCCACAGAAGGATTTGGGGAGGGTGGGGCTGAGGGCCACAGAGACCCAGCATGGGGTGGACTGGAGTCAAGTGCTTTCCAACTTTACTATCTCTCTGAGACTCAGTTTCTTCATTCTAATCTCAAAGGATTGTTGTAAAACTTAAATGAGATTAAATAGGTAAAGCCTTTAATGTACTTCATTCATGTTAGGCTCTCAATAAATGCTGCTTATTACCACATTCCATTCCTCATCCCTCCCTGCCTCCCCCTTCCCTTCTTTCTTATTCCTTCCCTTCTACCTTCTTTCCTTCCTCCCTCCTTTCTATTTTCCATTTCTATTTTCCTTCCCCTTACTTCACTCTCTAAGGCTCATCTTCCAGAACCAAATGCTGTCTGGTGGGTTAGGGCAAGATGAGAAAATGTTGACCCCCTTGGGCTACACAAATGTGGCAGACTCCTTGGGCACAGCTCGCTGATCACTGCTGGCAAGACCAAGGCACAATTACATTTGTGCTTTCTAATGGTGCATCCGGGGGGGAAGAATGGAGGTTGAGGGGCAAGACGAAAAGAGGGCTATTTGATTTTTCTCTTTCTTCCTCTAGATAAAAGTGAAATTCCTGTACTGGAGAACAAAATACTCCCTCACAAAAAGAAGACAGTTAAAATTTACTTCTGCTGCAATGTAATTAAGGGGAAAATAACCCTCAACATCAGGAAATGACTACATGCTTTCCCCTTTTATATTTGAAACCAGAGGTCTTTACTGCTGACTAACTCATCCCAGGCATTAATTTTCTATTATGAATAAAATTAATGAGTTTAGCCAATTTCTGGTCCTCCTAAAGTTGTGCTTTTCATCACCAAGGTTAACAACCTGCTGAAGACACCTCCTTTTGGCAGGGTTCCCACGGAGCTGGGACTGACTGATGCTTCCCTCTGGGGCTCAGGGCAGACCCACACCCCATCTTGGTGCTCAGACACCAGATGCCTGCTTTTTCTTCCTTAAACCGACAATCTCTCCCATTTATTAGTCCGCCAGCTTAAAATTTAGCTCTCCCAGGACCCTTCCCTGATTGATCCTGAGCATTATGACTACCCTATGATGTCATACTCTTTTAACCCTTACACAGAGTTTGTAATAGATGTTAACTCGGATGGGGGAGACAGCCAGTCTGATGGGGTCATGCTGGGGAATCACCAATCAAATCTCCTCACCCAGGGTAAGGTCAGGAAGGTTTTCAAAAAGATGTGCTGTTGAAGTGTGTAGCAGGACATATGGTTGTGGAAGTAGGGATTCCTCTGGGTCTGCTTTGTGTCTCTTATTATAGTGCAGCTCTGTAGACCAGAGGTTGGCCATTTGTAGTCCACTGGCCAAATCCAGACCATTTTTCGTAAATAAAATTTTATTGAAATACAGCCATGGTCATTCATTTACATGCTGCCTGTGACCGCTCCTCGCTATGACTACCACACTGAGCAGCTGTGGCATAGATGGTGAGCCCACACAATATATTTGCTGCCTGGGTCTTTATAGAATAAGTTTGCCCACTCAGCTCCAAGCTCATTCTGCTGTTTACAGTAAACCTTCCTGCTGCTTGATCTCAATCAAAATATTCCCGTCCTCTGTACTGGGGAATTAAGTCTCATTATAGCTAAAGTTAAAATGTTAAGAATTAATACAGTTATAAAATGTGAACCCAAGGGTTTGGTTGTCCAAAACTTTGTTTGGATCCTTGGTCAGGCTAATTACTAATGACTGTATAATAATAATAATGATAGTAAATGCAATAATGGTTTTTATTTGCTGAGCAACTATTATATGACAGGTTTTGGGTTGGGCTTTCAAAATACATTATTTAATTTAAGTTCTCTCTCACACACACACAATCTCAAATGTAGGTATTTTTTATCCACATTTTACAGATGCTGAAACTAAGGCTCAGAATTAGTGATGAACTTTACTCAAAAATCATGTTCATGTTTTAGGAAAAGAAGAATATATATAAAACCAGTAGTTTAAACACAACTGAATGTTTCCCCCACCCTATTCCCACAGTAGAAATCTGGAGATGAGCAAACATGTAGATGATGTGGAAACTTCACCGATGTTCTGCATTCTTATCACATCATTTTCCAGTTTTCAGTTCTCCTCATGGACCGAAACTCCTCTGGAGTACCACTCATCATGTTTATATTCTAGTTAGGAATGATGAAGAAAAGAGAAGAAAGCAAAAAAGGCATTTCCCCACAAAGAGGACACAGAATCTTCTGTTTGCAGCTCATTGGTCAGACTTTAGTCATATGGCCATAAGTACCTGCAAGGGACATGTACGCTTTTGGCTGGCACAGTGCTGCCCTGAATAAAATAGGGAGATGGTGTAGCTGAGGAGTAGAAGATTATTGGAAATGCTAGAAATACATGCTCCATTTGCCACTTTGGCTTCCCAACTTCTGTGGACATAGCTCTTCTCACACAGAGAATGCAGCCTCTATTCTTAAGTCATCCCCACCCCTAAATCTTGTCCAGTTACTGCATCCAGCTTAAAGCTCCTGAGCCTTTCAATGTTGTGCTATGGGAAGCCCTCTCTATCAGTCCCAGATGTGGCTTCTTATAGACTGGTGCTCATAAACAAATGTCAGGCTACTTGTTCCTAGGCTACCCAATACATCATTGTGGAGAAACATAAAACAACCACAAGGAAAAGAAAACGAGCCTTCCACTCAGGAAAGGGAGGAAGATTTGCTGAGATGACTGGTCCACAGGGTTGGTTGAATTCTGCTGGACAGGGATGGTAGGGCTTGCTTTGGCCAGTGCACTGAGTGGCTTCCTTGGCCAGAAGATGTGGCTGTTCTTCTCCAGCTCGTGGGAGTGGCTTGGGTAGTGTGGTGTGTGGCTCTGCTTTAGAGAGGGTCCTCCCTCTTGATCATCCTCCTACCTTCTTTGAATTGGGCGTGGGATGCATGGTTTTAACACCCTGCAGTATGGGGTGCAGGATCAGGGAAGGGAACTGTTTTAGGGCTTTTGCAGTTTCAAGTTGTTGTAGACTGGGCTTGAGGTTGCTTTAGAAATGTTCTCTCAGAACCCAGATTGGTTTCTGGCGATTTGCTTCTGAGCATTGTAATGTGCAAATAACTATAGCTACATTTCTTAGTGTCTAGATACCATTTTTTAAGCTAGAATAGTCATGTATTTTACTCCCTGGTCTTTGTAGTTCCATCCTCTAAGCTTGTAAATTAACGGTGACCAGGATAACACACTTAATCTGGGTTTGTGGGGCATAGACCCCCCTCTTCTGTAGAGAACTCTTAATATAAGGCTTGATAAAAACTTGGGGTCATAGTTTTATCTTCCATTAGAATTCCTACTTCACAGCCCCCTTAACCATTTCCCTTTGCGGTAGAGCAGCATTTCAGTATTTTTTAGCTTCATGAAAACTCTTACTCAACTTATACAGGGCGTGGACACACAATGCAGGTTTCCCTTCCCACTCTGCTCATCACACCAGCTAGCTCTAGTGGAAGTCCACCTCTCTCTTGCAGGACTTTGTTGAAAGTGACAAGAGTGAGTCAAATCACACCAGCACCCATTTTATTTTTCCCACTTGCCCTTGCTCTAACTTCAGAAGGTATGTGGTCTAAGTTCCTGTGGCGCAGCAGGCAGCCTTGACCAAACATTTTCCCACTGTTTATAAGGGTTACCAGCTTACCAGGGAGTGGCTTCACCCTCCATGTGTGCCCAACTCCCTTCATAGAGCTCATGGTACATTCTGCCTTCAGGTTCTATTACAGGTAGCACCCCTTGTCTGATAGCAAACTCTCTATCAGGGAGAAATTACATCTGGCTCTTAATAGAGCACTAACTTTGTGGTTTAAAAACCTAAGAATTTAACTGGTGTAGTGCTTAGGCTCATCCTAAGATTAAGTAGTAGAGGCAGCATGGAAGACCAGGACTCCATGACTCCTAATATAGTGTGGCTCTGGACTGTGTTGCCCAAGCAAACCTGACTGAGCTTTAGTTCCTCTATCTGTAAAAGGGGCATAATCATTCTGCTGCTTCATGGAGCTGTTTTGAGAATGAAGTGAGATATGGTATAAAGGGTTATGAATATTTGACATTATCGTTAATGTGTTTTCCCTTCTGGGAAACTGATTTGCATTTTAAGCAGAACTTTCAATGTCCAATCTCAAAGGAGTAATGTTAATGGGGAAAATTTCAGGCACCACACCAGCCAGTGTTAGAAATATTGTAGGACATAAGCAGCAACTTTCATTCCCTTTCCCATCATCTTTTATAATTTCCTCCTTCTTATTTCCTTCCCTGCCAAAATCCTTTCTTCAGCCTCTGCCCTTTCTCCCCCCTGTGATGCTGAGCAGGCAGCTAGCCTGCTATGTTAGGAGGTTCCTATGTAAAGCACCATTTTGATATGAGCCAGAAAGTCAGGAAGAATCAACAGTTTCTCTGTCCCTGGGACTAGGAGGCTTCTCTTGTGGAAGCTGGCACAAGGAACATGGGTACTCCTTCCTCTCCCCCCACTCCCCACAACAGAGGAGCACTATGGCTGACCAGAGCTGCCTCTGTAGTCTACAGAACAGACAGTGCATGGGTGCCTGAGCACAGACATCCTCTCTGCCTGAGCCCTAACTCGCTTAAACATGCCATACTGGGGAACACTGTGAGCATGTCATTAGCAGGGTTGGAAGGTTGGAATTCTGGTTGTGGGAAGGATGGAAGGGGGGAGTCATGTAAGTTGTGGGTGGCAGTTAAGTGGGAGGAAAACCCCCATCTCCCTGGGCATCTCCTATCTAGTTGGGATCTGTTCTCAGGGGGCATGATGTAGGAGCCTTTATTATAGCAAGGAACCTCATGCCTAGACCTGGGAAAGCATTTCCTCCATATGGGCATTAAAACCAACCTACAATATTTAGGGAGAACATTGTGCCACTTTCTACATAAATTAGTTCTTTTTCCTAGTGATTATAAAATAAAATACCAAAAGGTATAAATAAAATTCACTGAATCTTATTACTGAGAGATAACCACTGTTCCCATTGATGCCTGTGGCCTTTCTGACCTTTCTCTACAGATATGTATACAGAGAGAGAAGTAAATCAGTTCCATAATCATGGAGTCATACTCCTTGGAGGGCAAACCTGCTTTCCTCCCTCCTTAGTTTTTTTTATTGGGGCTGTCTGTCTTTGTCAGCTAATACACCCATGTGGAGATTTAGCTCTAGAATCTCCTACTTTTGTAAACAGAGTTAGTTTGCATGGGGAGTAGAGTTGTTGAGCTGTGTGGGAAAGACTGAATTCTGTCTGATTGGAAAGTCTCTCCTAGGGCATCCTTTATCTAACTGGAAGGCACTCTGAGGGCTCCTGGCCCCACACCTGTGAGTGTCCTGTTTGCCAACCCAGGTGGCCTGCTATGTAGGAGAGTGAGTACAGGCCCCTACTGGAAGGGTTGAGGGGGGCGGGAGCAGAGTTGATGCTGTTCACCCATTCAAGCACATCCCTTTTGATGGTGCAGAGGAAGTGTTTGTGAGCTCTGTGGGAGCTCTGAGACAGCACCCCGAGCAAGCGAGTCTCTGTAGTGGCTCTGTCTGGACAATCCTAGTCAGTGAGAAGTTTGCTTCTCTGTCCTCTGGCATGCCGTTACCCATAGTCACCCACATTTCATGGGGCCAAAGCCTATGGACATCAGGCTGGATGCCAGAAGTCTGATTCTTTTTTTCCTTTGGCATTCACTGCCCCAGTGCATCCTGATGTCTTGGCCCACATACCCAATCAATCAACAATTCACCCTTCTATTGCCAAAGTAATTAAGCTAAAATGCAGACTGAACTTGGTCACTTCTTTGCTTAAAAGCCTTCAATAGTCCCCCATCCCCTAACCATAATTTTTATTCTGCATGGAGGTTTGTGAGGCCCTTATAGCCAGGCTCCATGGCTTCCTGTCACCCATGACCGCCAGGGAACCATCGGCTGCCAAGAGGGACTTTCCCAATCCCGACTGCTTCTGACTTTCATGCCTTTCTTCTGCTTAGGATGCCCTCTCGGCCTCTTCTGGTCAACTTCTAGCCATTCTTGAAGACTTGGCTCAGGCATCCCACTCCAGGGAGCCTTTACAGCCCATTTCTTCCCTCTTCACCCCAGACACAAAACCCTGTGTGCAAATCTCTACAGAACGTCTGCACCCACCCCCACATTGCACATGGCTGGGTTTGTGTGTCTGTCTCCTGTGAGTTCTGAATCTCTTGACTTTGTGTCTCTGGACTTGACATTGTGCTGTGTATGGAGTTGGTGCCCAGTGTGTTTCTGTTGGATCAGGAATCAATGGGATCATCATTTTCTCCAACCTTTGGCTTGGAAGTTGAATCAATGTGCTCATGGAGGGGAGCTGAGGGAACGGGAACAAGTCTAGTGACCAAGGGGTGCTGGGTCTGGCTGTACTTGTCTGACACTTTCCAGATGGTGGCTTCTTCCAGGTCAGTGGCTTTGGAGCCCTGGGAAGTCAAGACCACTGTTAAGCCTGGCTGTACTTGGCACCGATTGGTGCACTGCCTAAAGATCTACCACATAGCCCAGATTCAAACTCTGGCTCTAGCTTCCCATACAGCTGGTGTATGTGACCTTGGGTGAATCACTTTGCTTTTCTGGGGCTCGGGTTTCCCATATCTAAAATTAGCAGTGAAGTGATTGGACCTCGGTAATGGCACAAAAACTTCCTTGCTGTCTAAGGATTAGACCCAATGTTGATTACACCAGTTAGTTTAGGAGTTTTTGCCACCCCCAACCCCCCAGGCAAATGCCTCAATTTGTTCAAGTGCTAGAACATGTCCTACACATCAAGGAAAAACCATGTTCCTTTGACATTCTCCCAGCTCTGATATTCTGTGGCTCTGAGCTCACTCTGCTTGGAGAATTGCCTAAAAAGCAGAAGCTTGGGAAAGGAGAGAAGAAAGAAGTAAGGAAGGTAGTTCCTCTGCTCCACTAAACTATAGAGGAACCAGGACCTTTGAGTCACAAGCAAGGGCCTCCTTCAAAGGCTCATAAGGAAAGTCAAAGTGACAATTTCACAAACCAAGACAAGGTTCTTTTGTTTTCTCTTTTGCTTTCTCTGGGGAAACATAGTTAGAAAGTCAGGCTCCATACCTCAGAACCTTGTCCCCCCATTCTTCCTCCTGCCTCCTCTACCCTCCTACCCCACAGCCAAGCATGCTGGGTTAAGGGATGAAGCCTCTTTGGTGGACCTTCACTTGGGATTTCTAGACCTTGTCAAGATATTTATAGCCATGAGAATTCTGGAATCTCTTGTCAATATTTCACAAAGTCTAATAAAAATTGAACTTAGATCTGTGTTAAGGTTGCAAAGGTTAACTGAAATGCCAAAGACTTTAATTCTGGCTTGAATTGTAGCGACTTGGTGTGCTTATTTCATACCTTCATTTCATAATGGCAACCCTAATGAGCACTTATAACATCCATTGAGTTGTTAAAAAAAATGGGAGACAAAGCAATAAAGATAATCCAGTAAACAATTCTTTACAATATTAAGCAGACATAACAGATGATAAATGGTCTGGAATAATTGGGAGGAGGAAAGACCTGGAAGCCACAGGCTGATCCCTCATCTGAGAAATGAGGAACCTGCACATAGGATGGGTCACCCCAGGCCAGATGAGGTAGGTGGGACCCTTGCCTTTGTGGTTTTTCCTTGACTGTATAGGATGTGTTCTATTGCTTGAACACATTGAGGCATTTGCTTTTTGGGGTACAAAGACTCCATTGAGCAGTGCAATCAATGTTGGGTCTGGTTCTTAGGCAGTAAGGACATTTTTATGTCATTACCAAGGTCTAATCACTTCCCAGGTTGATGAAAAAAGGCTCCAGTGCCTTTTTGTGGAGGGTGCTCTGATGAAAACATCATTTTGTGAGAGTATTCCATTCTGCTAATGCCCCAAGTTCTTTCGGCAGAGGTTGTAGAGTGTGGTTTTCACAAGTTGGGTGTGAGGGCAGGACTAGTAGCCTCAACCCTGCTAAGAATGAAAAAAAAAAAAAAAAAGCCTGCTAACAAATGTATGAATGTCCCAGGATGGCAGTAGGAACTGACTGGAGTAAAGTGTATTCTATCTACTTACAAAACACCTGCTGTATGATGGGGTCTGTGCTGAGTGGTGAGAGTGTATAGATAAACGAGGATGCCAGGTGCCATTGGGCACTGCAAAGATATGTGCACAACTAAAACCATGACAGGCACAAAGGCACCTGGGTGGCTCAGTTGGTTAAGCATCTGCCTTTGGTTCTGATGGTGATTTCAGGGTCCTGCCTCGGGTCCCCTCCTCAGCAAGGAGCCTGCTTCTCTCTCTGCACCCTACCCCCCATTCCCTCTCTTGCTCTTTCCCTCTCTAAAATAAATAAATAAAATAAAATAAATCATAACAGGCACAAAAATCATACCAGGCACACAGTAAAGACTCAGAAAACATTTTTGGATTAGTAGAGAAGTAAAGACAATGAGTGTTACACTTGCTGTGTAGACAGTAGTATTAGCATATTCTGGAAGGTGCTATCACTGCTCATTTGGGAATCAGAGAAGATTCAGGAAGTTGTGAATTAAAAATCTCAGTGGGTAGTGAACTTGAGAAGGCACTCCAGGCTGAGGGCACAGCCTGGGCAGAGCGATAGATATGGGAGGGTGTGGGATGTGTGGTCTCTTTTATCAGGCTCAGAGTCCATGTGTGTGAGGCAGCTGGGGGCAGATGTGGAGGAGAATTGAGGGCTAGGGCTGCACTCTGGCAGGCCCTGACTGCCAGGGAAGGATGTTCCACCCCTACTGTGATGGATCTGGAATCTCTAGAAAGGCTCGGTCAGATCTCTGCCTAATTCTGTTTGCTGTTAAGTTTGAAGACATAGGGGGCTGGATTGTCCAGGCCCCATGTTCTCTGGCTTTTGAGTCCTTCCCATGGCTTCCCAAGTGTAATCTTAGGAGAATCAGGGAGAAAATGTGACTTGGATCTTGGCTGGGAGCCCCCTCCTCAGCCTCAGAGAGGGAGGAATCTCTGGGTGTGAGTTTTGAAGTGCCAACAACCTACCCTCAGCTTGGTTCTGTTAGGTCAAGGAAGTCAATCAGAAGGTTCTTCTCAGGGACCAGTTTACCATGACCTACAGAAGTGTGGAGCCTGTGCTTGCCACCTGGGAAGTAGCCACAGGACAGAAGCATCCTCAGCTGAAAGGAAGGAGGAGACTAGCGCTTTTTGAATGCCTACTTGCAGCCAGGGGCTAGGCTGAGCAGGTTGAAGTAGGCTATATTATTTTAATGGTTATAACAAACTCTGTGTGGCTTGCTCTTGTTTTACAGATATGGCAACTGAGGCTCAGAGAAATTAAGCATCTTGTCCTGAATCATGTTGTTAATAAGTAAAGGTATGGGGATTTGAGCATAGTTACCTTCCTGTAGGTTCAGTGTACTTCCTGCTCTGTTCTCCTCCCCTCCTTACTGAGTATATTGGCCTGAGATATGAATAGAGTCCCACTTTGAACCATGTGTAACCTTGGGAGATTTGCCCAGAGCATGAGGAGCTCCTTCTCTCCTGGCCCTATTTCCACAGCTGGATCCCTTTAAGAAGATGGCTACTTCTCAGGTCATCTACAAGTTGAGGTCACTGCTGTTGTTCTTTTCTTTCCCCTTTCATCCACTACACCAACAGGGCAATACCCCTCTTGACCTGTTTGAAGTTTGCTTGTACTTTGCTCAGTCCTGATGTGTGGCTGTTGGTAGAATTTAAGTGCACAGAAGATTCCAGGACGCAAGAGGCAGAGAGGAAAGAGAATCACAAGTCTGAGGTTGGGATTTGGGGGCTTCATCTTCTTTGTGGATTCAGCTTTGGAACTAGATCTTGCTGTTCTCTGGACTCCCTGATGAACTGTTCCTCCTGCTGAGGTGGAATTCTTCTCCTAAGGGCCTAAGTGGGGGGTTGCACAGACATTTCCAGGGAACAGAACAGCAGCTGGAATGGTGCCATGGAGTGATTATCCAAATGGTGACCCGAAGCTGGATGAGGAGGGGAGGCTGTAGGTGCCTCCATCCTGCTGGCGGTTCCTTGCTGAGATAAGTACAGTCTGCAGCCCCTCAGCTGCCTATGGAAGGAGCTTAATGCATTTCCATGATTGCAGAGGGCTTCCTTGCCAAAGAGATGTTATTCCCCATGAGCTTGAAGTCTCTCAGTGCCTTAGTGCTCAGGGAATTATAGGCAGCAATCTCCATCTCAGTTCACTGGAGAAGGAAGCAGTGGGCACTTCAGTACCATTAACTCTGTGCTATGATTAAGTGGATCCCAATGAAATTCTTCCCTGCAGGACAGCTGCCAAGGCTGGAATCACATACTGATTTATTCCTGTGGTTAAGTATCTGCCCTTATTAGAACTCAAGCTTACTGAGAAGGGGCTGCTAGGAGCTGTTCACTCACAGTAATATACTTACTGAGGATGAAGATACCTTCTTTTTACTAGGTGACCATGAGCTGGGATGGAAGGGTGGTGTGGAGGACAGGACAAAGCTGAGGCAAGGAAGCTCACAGACAGCAATGCATCACCATAGCAGGATGCAGCAAGAGAGAGCATCCCGAGGGCGGAGACTGGTATGTGCTGACACCAGTACCAACTAACCAACTTCTGTGTCATCTTTTGGCCACTTTGGGCCTCAGCTTCCTCACTTATAAATAGTGGATTCTGAATATTTATAGATTTTATCAGTTCTGACATTATGGTTTCTGGTAGCCTTTAGAGAAAAGACATCGTCTCTTCATTATTTTGTCATATTTGATCTTTGATCTTCTTTGGTTGGGAGAGACTATAGATAGTGAAGAACCAGTTCAGTGAAAAAGTTGAAAGCCTAGTGGAAAAGTAAGTTAAATTGATCCTCTGTGATTCTAGGGACCCAGGGAGATTTTTATTTCAGTGTTCTGATTGTATATATCTCCTCTCAGAGTAGAGATGTACAATGACTGTGCACTTGTGAGAGATTCTGCCCAACGATAGAATCGGCAATAGGGGTAGGGAACTGTCCAGCAGAGAAACTTGAAATCACGAGGGACAATTCCATTTCAGATGACCTGGTTCTTACATTACGTTCCACAACGTGCCAGATGCCAAGGAGGGAGACCAGAGAACACTGACCTTGCCCTTAAGGAGCTTACACACAAGGAAGGATATTAGGCACACACACTGGAACATCTAATACTTTGCTGTCCAAAAAAGAAAATCAGTATTGGGGCGGGGGTTGGTTCAGAGGACAGGAAGGAAAGTGAGCTGTAAAGACCTGAGAGGGGCTGGGATTTTCAGTCGGCTTTAATCACAATTGGATGCAATTTAGTGGCATTTTGGGGGAATTTCAAGCAGAAGGGATGGCATGAACAAAAAGAGACTTATAATCTTTGCAAAGAGGTGGGGGAGGGAGTAGTGAGGAGGAAGGACAGGGAGGAGGAAAAGATGGAGGAGAATATTGGAAAGGATGAGGAGGGAAGGGAGAAAAAGAAATCAATATGGAAGGAGACTCTGAAGACAAGCCAGTGTGCAGGCCCATGTGTTTCTCAGGCACCACTCCAAGTTGTGGGCTTGCAATTTAAACTGTGAGAAGAGCTCAATATGGGGAAGAGAGGGATACAAAGAGGAGAAAAGAAGAAGGCGTTTCACACTGAAATGGGGGGGACAGTCCCTAATGAAGCAAGTACTCCCAAGAGGTCCCTGGCCCCTTCTGCACTCAGGAGAAATTACCCCCACAAACATTGATGAGTCCAATATTTAGGAGCCTGAGCCATTAGGAGCCACTGAAAATGTACTAAGCCTCCCTTTTCCTCTTCCCTGCTGAATCCATCCTCCCTAGGCTGCCTTCCTCATCTGCTGGATCACTTTTCACTTGGTGTAAACTTCATGGTCCATGACTTGAAAATTGAAAGTTGAACAAAGGGTGTATTTGCCCGGCTATTGGGGTGTCAGCTGCCTCCAGGACAATGTCTACTCTTCAGGGAGACATAAGGGCACCTGCACTGCTGTATTCCTTCTCCAGCATCCAGGGACATGGGACTGGCCTCCTGCTCTCTCCTTCCCTTCTATGCGGAAGGTCCT
The DNA here is from genome assembly GCA_003697995.1 of Taxidea taxus jeffersonii. Classification (NCBI taxonomy): domain Eukaryota; kingdom Metazoa; phylum Chordata; class Mammalia; order Carnivora; family Mustelidae; genus Taxidea; species Taxidea taxus. The sequence goes on from RCUC01071845.1 coordinate 16,475, forward strand.
TGGAGCCTACATGTTCCAACATTCTTATTGCCCAAGCTCCCACCCCAGCAGCATCTTTACTCAAAACTTAACTATTTAATTTTTCACTTAATTGTTTACACTTGGTTTGTTTTCTTTTTTCTTAGCCCCTTTAAATGGGCTGGCATCTATACCTGGACAGTTGCTTTCTTCCACCCTTAAGCTAGTCTGAGAGGAGGGTTTTGTGCTAGAATGAAATTTTGTTTAATATCTCCAGCAGCAAAATTTCTGTGGTAGTTTCCCTTCCCCACAATGATCTCCTTATTCCCCTCCCACCTAGAAATTGAGGGAAGCAATCGGGTGGGAGATAGAGCTTTAGAAAGATACTCTTTGGATAAGACAAAGGCCTTTTATAGCAGGCAGTGGCTATTGGAATTGTTTCCTTTTGTTATTTATTGCTGGGGATTTCACATAGGAGTTCATCCCACACAGTCAAGTCTTTAGTATCAAGTAACAGCTGGGACCAACTCCCTTCTGCTGAAATGCAAGAATAATAATCTTTCATAGTGAGACAGATTTGGGTTGCATTCTGTGAGAAATTCCATAGTGCCAAGAATTGATTTCCATTGGTGCATTTTATTGGGGAGAGGACTCCCCAAAGACCCCAGGTGGAGAAGAAAGGTTCATCCATATAGAATACATTAAAATGAGTACAGGTTGAAAGTACTGGTGGCCTAGACCAAATGACCCCTAAATCTCTGATTTTATGACATTTCCATCTCTGGCTGAACACAAGTTATCACCCCCCCACTCCATGCTGCCCTGGAGAGCCGGACTATTTTCTCCTTTCTGAAAGAGGAGGGAAACATCCATTATGAAAACCAGTTGATATAATTTGAACCTGCATGCAATTAAAAACTAAATTAATCTGGTTCTTAAAATCTAACCTCCTGATTTAACAAAACTTGATTCCAGAAGCGGCTGCTCCGACTCTTGGTGGGAGTCGTGGTGGGGCAGGGGGAAAGGCACAGCTGTCAGGAGAGGAAGTCCTGTCATTCTCTGCCACTTCTGTCCAAATGGGTTTTGTGGATATCTGACCAGGGTTGCTGAGTTCCCTGCAGTGTGGATGTGGGGGGGAGGCACTGCAGGTCACACAGGTCACTGTGGGCTCACCTGATGGATGCCCCATATCTGAAGTCTGTCCCTGGTTGGGGGAGGTGCTGGGCCACACCTACAGCAGACCTAATGGTGGTGTTCACAGCCAAGTCCTGGTGCTCCTGCCCCACTTCCCATCCTTCATCACTGCCCACTGTTGACTGGGTACCACAACAGGAGAGGATAGCACACACATTGCAATTATAGGCTGTGATCTTCTGCATTTCATCTGTGTATCTGGGGAAAAAAATTCAAAAGTAGAAAAACCCTACCTTGACTCTAGAGGGAGCTGAGTGGAATTGAGGGATAGTAAACATCAGAACGTATATATTTTCAGTTACATATACTTACCTCATTTCAAAAAGATTTGATGAGGCTGGCAGAATGGAAATTAGAGAAGATAGCCCTCACCTGTGAGGAGAGTTGACATTTCAGTGTTTATGACCAAGCAAATCCTAAGCGACAGAAGAAGAGACGGAGAAACTGGCAACCCTGCCTCTTTAATTAGGATAAAAGGAAACCAGCCCTGAGGAAGTTGATGAAAATCTGGCTGAGTTAGGAGACAGGCACTGCAGCATGGACAAGCCAAAGGAAATGTAGGCCAATAAAGATCCAAGACAAATTATGAAGGAGGGCTCTTGCATTCCTGTAAATAGACATTGGTTGATTTACCACAAGGGCAAAAGTTGAAAATTGGTATGATTTTTATATAAATGTACTTATATGTTTATGATCTTTTACATAATTATTAAAACTGTATGTCTGGTATTAGTGTAGCTTTCTTTAATTGTATTTAATTAAGTTAACTGTCTCAATTTAGTTTTGGAAATAAATAAATACATCTGAAATAGTATCCTTTCACATTTTTGCTTGGTTGTAAGGAAATGTACTTTTATATGACAACTGTATTCCATTAGAAGAGCATGCTGGCTGCTGGGGTGCTTGAGCCAAGGCGTCTCAACCATTGGCCTCACAGTTCATATTATGAAGTGACAACACAGACATTAACGTTAAACAGTTAACATTGAATGTGTCCTCACAAAATGCAGTGCCTCACATGCTGCAGCCCACGGCTAGCTCTCTACTCAATCCCATTACCCATTCTTTCTGTTTTGGGACTATGTAGTCCTATGTTTCAGGGTAGCTGAGCTTACGCATGGGGCAAGTCAGTCAGGGTCACACTTCCCTAGTAAGTCTTTGGCTTACAAAAGGGTAAGAGCATGAGACACTATCTTGGCTAATGAGATAAAAGGGGAGGTTGAGAAGCACCTGAGAGAGATTCCTTGAAAAGAGACACAAGGCAGAGCACGTCTCTTGTTCCTCTGGGTGTGTCCTGTTCCAGATGTGATGGCAGGACAGTGGCAGCTGTGACCATGGGTGGAGGGCCCTCAAATGAAGATGGAGCCAACACAATGAGGGTGCAAGGTGAAAAGTTGGAAAGAACTGAGGTTCTTGATGAGATTGCTGATTCACTTAAAAGCCGTGGAATTTTTCTCCCTATAACTATTTGTTTTGTGGGCTAATAAATTGCCTTACTTGGGGTGGGCTTGTTAGTTGGGATATTTTGTACCCATAGGTACAAATAGATCATGCATCTATTTCTTAACAATCTTATAAAATAAGCATTACTATTATATTCATTTTGTCAGTGAGTAAACTGACTTGGTTCAGAGTGGCCAAGTTGCTTGTCCAGGGCCACAGAGACAGAAAGTGCCAGAGGTAAGCTCAGGTCACTCCAGAGCTATTGCTCCTGACTGTTACATTAACCAATAAACCTGCTCTAGCCACTTGTCTAAGGGGGGCTCTCAATTGTTAGCTGGACACACGGGAGCCTACAGGAAGTGGGTGTCCTCATATGGTGGCCAGACATTGTCCTCCTGTCCTCTTCTTCTGGCCAGATAGTAACAGCAGCCCCAACAGCATTTTTTATTGCAAAGGGGGACAATTTATATTTTTCATTTCATCACACCCTCTATCAGTGGGCAGTCAGACTCTAAAAATCAATCCCACACTGACTTAGTCCCCCCAGAGATGCATTTGACAATGGGAACTATGTCCAGACTATGGGCTGAGCAAGGGTAGTGACTTATAGTATAGGCATAGGCACAAGTATAGGCACAGCCTATAATGCCTTATTCAGTTATTTATTTTGAGAATCAGCCAAGTATAGGCACAGCCTATAATGCTTTATTCAGTTATTTATTTTGAGAATCAGCCAAATTTCTTTCTGCCACCAGTCTGGTGAATCCCTGCCCTTTTGCCTTGGTTTGGGGGAGGTGTGAGCTGATAACATAGTTCTGCTTGCTCCCCTAGCCTCCAGGTGGCCTCGCGCCCCAAAGTGGACCACATAATCACACTGGTTGTTCGATCCCATCTGAATCCAACACTGATCAGGACACAGCCAGTTTATGCATCACTTTGTCAAAATGTTCCAACCTCTGGTGTCCCCTTCCCTGCAGCCAGGAGAACATTGCTATGGAAAGTGCCAGGGGCATCCAGCGGTCATTGGCAGCTTCCAGGATTTGGGAATAGAACCAAGGGGAGGAGTCACAGCAAAGATGGGAACAGAAGGCAGAGAGAACAGATGGAAAGGAACATTTGAGAAAAACAGTCAGGGAATGAAAAAGATAGCTCAATAATAATAATGACAATAATAATAATAACAACAATAGCTTCATATCCATATTTTCAGTGTTTTCAGAGCACTGATTGAAACCTCACAAAACCCTATGTATGTGCTGAGTCACTATAATAATGAACATGTGAGAGCAATGACATAGCTCTATTGCTTTTAAACATTATTTTGTGCCACCGCTTTACTACTTACATCATCACATTTGAACAACCTGTGAAGTGAATACTACCATCGTTCCCCTTTTACAGATGAGGAAGTTGAGACCTAGAGGGGTTAAGTGAGTTTTGAGAGGTCATATAGCCAGTAGGCATTGAGAACCTGGGATAGAACACAGGTCTACTGGCTCCAAATTTAATGAGCTCCCAGCTAGCCCTGAGAGATTGCTGAGGACCTGATCCCTTGACTGGGTATCAAGATAAATTTGCCTCTCACACCCAGAAGCTGGTAGATATGCCAGAGAGTTGCACCTTTCATTAGGAGAGAGAGAGATGAGTCCTCTACCAGGATTGGCTTGTGGAATTGTTTATTAACTTTCTGGGCATTTTGCTGACAGTGCAATTTGCAGAGCTGTTAATAGCAATGAAACACTGGTGAGTGTCAAGACACACAGGAAGATGAGAAGTGAGAGGAGGCTGCCAGCCATTCCAGTTGCCCTTTCCTAGGATTAATGAAGGCTGTGTGCTCTCCTGATGTTGACAGTCACCAAAATTGTCAGGTGCCACCTGGACTGTCTTGCGATGTTGTCAAACTCCCTTCTTCTCTCCTCCCTTTCTACCAATACCAGTCACTGGAGGAGACACTGGCACAAACTTAAGTCTCCCATTTCCTTCTACGCTTGAGTTTGGGGCTCTGCTGGTCATTCAGACACATTTTGCAATTCTGGAATCAGCTCTGAATTCAGTTACTGGACCTTTAAACACTGTGCTTTCATGTCCCCCCCTTACTTTTTACAGTAAATGTAGAGAACAGCTCAACTCCATAATGAGGACAAATTTTATTCTAGTAACTGAATCTCAGTTAAAGCCACCACAAGCTATTTACTGATGTTTTTAAAAGAGAAACCTGAAAGAACATGCACCAACAGAGACAGCTTGAGCTGAACCACCAAGCCTCACACACCCTGGCTCTTATGAGTGTGGGTTTTGAAGACAGATTGAGCTGGGGGACCCCTCTTTCCTTGGCAGAGGGTGGTGAAGGCAGTGTAAGAGCTGAGGAAAGGAAGCAGGAGCTGATGGAAACTTTCTCCATTCTTAGCTCCAAGAGGGCAGGCCTGGAGGATTCATTCTGCTGTGTTTGAGCACTTTTCATGGCTCAGCTGCTCTTCTCAGTTTGGGGAAAGAAAGCAACGTTTGGGATACAGGACCTGATATCCAAGAGCTCCTTCTGGTGGCAGAGGCCGACACATAAATAAATTCATTTCAGGAGGAAAGGGCTGTGACAGAGCCTTGGAGAGAATGTTTTGCCAAGAAAGAGAAGAGTGTTTGCCAAAGCCTTCCTAGAGGGTGCTGCTTGGGTGAACAGCCCTGGGAGTGGGATTCTCTTGTGGAGGAGTGGGGAAAGGGTAGCACGATGTGCTGGGAAGCAGACAGTTTAAATCTTGTTCTGATGATGAGAATTGGGCATGCTAATT
>RCUC01071861.1:0-15029 GCA_003697995.1 Taxidea taxus jeffersonii
TGGTATTTAAAAGTTTGGATTTTTTAGCGACCCAAATGTGTCTTCAATTTTATTAAAGTGTCTCTGGAGCACTTGGCTGGCTCAGTTGGGAGAACGTTTGACTCTTGATCTTGGGTTTGTGGGTTTGAACCCCATGTCAGATGTAGAGAGTACTTAAAGACCGAAAACTTAAAAACAAACAAACAAAACTAGGGCACCTGGGTGACTCAGTCGGTTGAGCATCTGCCTTGGGCTCAGGTCATCTGTAGGCCTGGGGATGGAGTCCCTCATCACACTCCCTGCTCAGCAAAGAATCTGCTTCTCCTCTCCCTCTGCCCCTCCCCCCTGCTCATGCTCTCCCTCTCTCTCTCAAATAAATAAATAAATAAGACTAAAGTGTCCCTAATACTACATAATCTTAATTGAGAAAGCTTTAAGCTAACTCTATTTGTCCTGAGTTCAAAATGGCAATTATATTTTACAACTAAAATCGGAAGGGAACAGAATTGGAAAATCTGATATTTATTTATAAAGAATCTGGGGCTAGCTTGCTTTGTCTTTGTGATGCTTATGAAGTTAGGAACAGGTATAAAGTAATAACTTTATTCATCTTTGATCAACCAGACTGAAATTCAGTCCATTAGTATCATAAAATACATAACTTAGAATCATTTTGTTTATATGAGACCAATTAAGAAATCCATAGCATTTTTTATAAACTATATAATTTTCAGAATTCAGGGCCAACCAAAAATCATAAACTTCCAATAAAAGTAAATTTGGACCTTTCTTAGGTAGTATCACAATGTGACAAATCCAAAGCTTCTTCAGAGACACAAACACAGCTGTTCTTGAAGTTTCCAAAGGAACCATATGCTGCTAGAAAACTAGATTATTCTGGTTGCATGTGGGCTTTTATTCATAGTCAAAAGAAAAGAATAAAGTGGGCTTCTTGCAGGTTCACCTAAGGAAGTTTTTTCTTTTAAGATTTTATTTATTTAAGAGAGAGAGAGAAAGAGTACAAGCGGGGAGAGGGACAGAGGGATAGAGAATACCAAGCAGATTCCTCTTTGAGCGTAACGCCCAGTGCAACGCTCAACTCAGGGTTCAATCTCATGACCCTGAGATCATGACTCTGAGATCCTGACCTGAGCTGACACCAAGAGTCAGAGCCTTAACGGGCTGAGCCACCCAGGTGCCCCAACCCAAGGTAGTTTAAATTGTTTTTAAAGTCAATTAAACATTTTTAGAGACAAATAGTATGCTGTCCTTGTCTGAATAAGAAATATTATACTTTTAACTTGTCCTTTGTAGCTCATTATAATTATTTACTGGGAACTTATCTTTTCTACAATTTCTTTATAAGCTAGTAATTTCTTTTCTTGCCCCCTATAGTAAAGCCAAAACACTTCATAAATTTGAAACATAGCCCGGCTCTCAAATGTAAGAGGAGATATAAACATTTATATATGATAGAGTAATTATTCATACAAGCAATTGAATACTGACACTATTTTGACTATTAGGTCACAGGCATTTAGGAAAAATAAAATACTTTCTATTTACATAAGACTCTCTTACCACTAATTAATTAAACCTCAAAATGTCCCTCTGCAGCAAGCCTTTTTTTTTCCGGCTTAAGGGCAGGGTTTCATAAACCTACAACGGAAATAGTTACAGGTTTATGCACAGTTAAGAAAATTCATGATTCCTCACTGCCAGAGTAGGTAGAGGGAGCAATTTCTTCTTTCTGCAGCAACAGAGTCAAGAATGTGGTTGATTGTACTTTAACTTTGATGTCAACAGAACATAGTAACCAGAATCTCTATTTTCAAGGATGATAAATTCAAGCCGGGGGAAGTGCCACAATGTAGGAAACTCATGTAACTCATCACTGCAATCTAATTTATGACACCGTCAAAATGCCATGCATGTCCTTTCAGATAGGGAAAAATTAGGCAGATGTGTAATGGATTTAAGTTTTCTGCATTGCCTGGTCAGTAAATTGGAAGCAATGGTCAGTGGTCCAATGCCCCTCTCATCCTTATTTCTTCCAGGTTGGATCTTCTAATGTCTTGGGCTCTTAATTCAGTGCATGCTTAGCCATTGCTCTAATCAAGTATTCACTAACTACTATTTTACTTTAGTCTTTTATTATGTACCACTTATATTTTGCTAATTTTATCAATAACCCTAGAGCTTTACTTATTCTCTCCAACCTGATTCCCCATTAATTCTTTTTCCCTTCTCAATCTACTCCAATTCTAGTGGTTAATAGTCTTTCTGGTATCTAATAGCTTAATAAATATTTGTTTTATGTCTATATATGAATATTTCTCTCCCTTAGCCTGTGTCTTTCTGCCCTAGCTACCCATTAGAACTCTCATCCTGTATTCATAATTTGTGAATGATTATTAAGAATCAGGTGTTGTGGGGCGCCTGGGTGGCTCAGTGAGTTAAAGCCTCTGCCTTCGGCTCAGGTCATGATCCCAGGGTTCTGGGATCGAGCCCCGCATCGGGCTCTCTGCTCAGCAGGGAGCCTGCTTCCCCCTCTCTCTGCCTGCCTCTCGGCCTACTTGTGATCTCTGTCTGTCACATAAATAAATAAAATCTTAAAAAAAAAAAAGAATCAGGTGTTGTCCTAAGCAATCTCATGTATTACTTCTGGTCGTCTGCACAAGTAAATGAAATAAAGATGTTATTATTCCCGTTTTTAAGGGAGGAATGTAGAGCTAAGTGACATTGCATTGTCCGTTTTAGGATTTGCTCCCAAGCCCGTCTGCCTCCAAGATGCACTCTTGTAACCACTACATTTATTGTCTCCAGACCCTTCTTGAGAAACCCCAACACTAGGCTGTATTTGGTTTCAAAAATCCTCTTCCAGTGGCTCTGCTCCTGTAAGGTACTCGAGTTCCCATAAGGTACTCAAGTGATTATGGTAAGTAATGAATGCAATACAATATATTACAAAGCCTCGAACAACAACCGAAGTGCATTATACGTTATATTCTATAAAGATAAAAGGGACGGGTTCACATAACATTCCCACTCTCCACTGGTTTACAAGTAAAGAAGGAAAGTCTGTGGTTCTTCCATCACCTCTCAGCCTTCGATTTGTATTTTACTGTGTGGTCATGAATAGCTCATGTTCTACTATAAATAATGAAATATAAAGAATATTTAGCAAAAGGAACCTGGCTGATTCGGTGGGTAGAGCTCGTGACTCTTGATTTTGGGATTGTGAGTTCCAGCCACCGCTGGGCGTAGAGATTACTGTTTGAAAAAAAACAAAAACAAAAACAAGGGGCGCCTGAGTGGCTCAGTGGGTTAAAGCCTCTGCCTTTGGCTCAGGTCATGATCTCAGGGTCCTGGGATCAAGCCCCGCATCAGGCTCTCTGCTCAGCAGGGAGCCTGCTTCCCCTTGCCTCTCTCTGCCTGACTCTCTGCCTACTTGTGATCTCTGTCTGTCAAATAAATAAATAGAATATTTTTTAAAATAAATAAATAAATAAAAGCAAGACAAACAAACAAAAAACTTAGCAAATAAATTGTTATAATGTTCCTCACCTGGTAGAAGAGGTGCTTAATGAGTAGCCCTGAATGTGATGATCTAATAACACTGCCTTCAACATTCAGCAACTGGTATAGAATTGCTATTAGGTATAAGGCACTCAGTGAGAGATTAAATATATGGCAGTGGCGAGAAAACTAACGGAGAACAGGGACGAGGGAGACAGTGGCTGGGAAGGAGACCAGCAGGGGCCCTCCATCGCATAGCTGAATGGGAGATGGTTAAGCCTGAGCCAACGGAGAAGGAAAAAAGGCATGAGACATGCCTTTTTGAGGCATGTCTTCATGAGGCAAAAGGCATTTTTGAAGAAAAAATAAGCAGGGCTTGGAAACTAATGGAAAGCAGGAGCAAGCTGGATATTTGTATCTCTTTTCTGTAACAGAACAGAGTATTTACTTTGGAATCCCACATATCTTCAAGGAAAAGAAATTCCAAATTATTTCTCTATTCTGGAAGTTGTCGACTTAGAAGTATTAAGAAGAAAGAGATTGAGAATCAGAACTTGAAGCACTGACACCTATTTAGAAAGTTTCTTATTAGACCCTAATCTATCTGTTCAGAGGGAAGTGGTAACTTCTGGGGAGATTATCACCGTTGTTAGCTCTTTTGTTCAAGTCAAGACCAATGAGAAATATCACCCAGTTCATACTTACACACACACACACACACACATACACACACACACACACACACACACACACAATCTTTTTTTTTTTTTTAAGATTTTATTTAGGGTGCCTAGGTGACTCAGTTGGTTAAGTGTCTGCTTCTGCTCAGGCCTTGATCCCAGGGTCCTGGGATTGAGCCCTACATCGGGCTCCCCGTTTAGTCAGAGAGGGTCTTGTTCTCCCTCGCCCTCTGCCACTCCCCCTGCTTGTGCTCTCTCTCTCTCTCAAATAAATAAATAATTTTATTTAAGATTTTATTTATTTGATGGGACGCCTGGGTGGCTCAGTTGGTTAAGCGGCTGCCTTCAGCTCAGGTCATGATCCCAGTGTCCTGGGATCGAGTCCCACATTGGGTTCCTTGCTTGGCAGGGAGCCTGCTTTCTCCCTCTGCCTCTGCCTGCCACTCTGTCTGCCTGTGCTCACTCTCTCTAACAAATAAATAAATAAAATCTTAAAAAAAAAAAGATTTTATTTATTTGAGAGAGAGAGAGCACAAGCCAAGGGGAAAGGCAGAGGGAGAAGCAGACTCCGTGTTGAGCAGGAACCACCACCACCCCCAGCCATGTGGGACTTGATTCCAGGACCCTGGGATCATGACCTGAGCAAAAAGCAGACATTTAGTGGACTAAGCCACCCAGGTACTCCTAAATAAATAATACCTTAAAAAAAAAAAAGTGAGAGAGAGAGAGGGAGCATGAGGAGTGGGGAGGAACAGAGGCAGAGGGAGAAGTAGGCTCCCTGATGAGAAGGGAGCCTGATGCAGGACTGGATCCCTGGACTCCAGGATCATGATCTGAGCCCAAGGCAGAAGTTTAATAGACTGAGCCACTCAGGTGCCCCTATACACACACAATCTAAGGACAGATAGCTTAAAATGTAAAGACCTCTTGTTGAGGCTGATCTTACATAGCTACATTATTATTAAGTAAATTTTTCAGTAATAACCAGCAAAGTAAGGGATTGTGGCAGAATACTAGGGTGAAAAGGAAACTTAATGATCATCCAGACCAAACCCCTCTTTTTATAGAGGGGTTTTATGTTCCCTTTTCATTAGAAATCACAACTGGGGGATGCCTGGGTGGCTCAGTCGATTAAGCATCTGCCTTCTGCTCAGGTAATGATACTAGGGTCCTGAGATCGAGCCCCACATGGAGTCCCACATCGGGCTCCTTGCTCAGCAGGGAGCCTGCTTCTTTCTCCGCTGCTGCCTGCCACTCTGCCTGCTAGTGCGTGCTCGCTCTCTCTCTCTCTCTCTGACAAATAAATAAATAAAATATTTTTTTTAAAAAATCACAACTGGTGCTAAAATTCACATCTCCTTCCTTAAAAATAATGTTCTCCCCCCCCCCACCACAGCCCTTTCCTCAGCCTCAGTGATTCCATCCTTCTGGGAAAAGCTTAGAACTCAGCAGCGTAGCTGTCATCTCTGGTTCTAGATTTCTCTTCTGTTTGTATCCCTGAGAAGGAAATACAACAGAAAAGAACCACTGGGATGAAATAGAGCCCCATTACTGGACAGTGAAATAGTTCAGCCAGTTAGTAGCCCAGAAAAGCAGAGTGGGCTTGAGAGGCTCGGAGTGTAGACCAAAGCCCCAACCTGCCTCTGTCCACATTATCTAATATTTGATGCCCTTTAAGAGGTGCAAACAGTCATTCTGGTTCCAAGATGCTGGGAAAAAGCAGTCACTGCTATCATCTTAAATGCAATGACTAGGTACTGGGAATGGAGCAATGATTTCAGAAGGGGCAGGTAGGAATTTATGATGAACCCAAAGAAACTTGGGGTGCCTGCCTGGCTCAGTCAGTAAAGCATGAAACTCTTGATCTCCGGGTTGTGAGTTTAAGCCCCACATTGGGTGCAGAGACTACTTAAAAATAAAACCTTAAAAAAAGAAAGAAAGAAAGAAAGAAACTTAAGCTCCACTCACTTGGGCTCTTCCAGATCCTGGAAGATACTCTAGCAGTTTTGTACACACAATTTTTTTCTTAAAGACGTCCCTCAAACTGTAGTTTAGGTTCAACAAAACCCCTAAGAATGGGATGCACTAAATAGCCTAGCGCCCTCTAGAAATCCCTCAAAGGTGTCAATGACTTGCTCTATTAGCTACTTATGAGTCCAAATGACTACTCTGTGGCCATTCTTTATATTTATTAAATTATATCAGTAAGGGGCACCTGGGTGGCTCAGTGGGTTAAAGCCTCTGCCTTCAGCTCAGGTCATGATCTCGGGGTCCTGGGATCGAGCCCCACATCAGGCTCTCTGCTCAGCAGGGAGCTTGCTTCCTCCTCTCTCTCTGCCTGCTTGTCTGCCTACTTGTGATCTCTGTCTGTCAAATTAAAAAAAAAAAATTATATCAGTAAGGGGCGCCTGGGTGGCTCAGTTGTTATGTGTCTGCCTTCGGCTCAGGTCATGATCCCAGGGTCCCGGGACTGAGTCCTACTTTGGGCTGCCCGCTCAGTGGGAAGCGTGCTTCTCCCTCTCCCACTCTCCCTGCTTGTGTTCCCTTCTCTCGCTGTGTCTCTGTCAAATAAATAAATAAAATTTTTTAAAAAATTACATCAGTAAGAGTAGCAGAAGTGGAACAGATAATGTTTGTCTTTTTTTAAAGATTTTATTTTTTTAAGACTTTATTTATTTGTCAGAAAGAGAACAGAAGAATGGAGAGCTACAGGAAGAACAGGCAGAGCAGGCAGAAGGAGAAGCAGGGTCCCTGCTGAGTAAGGAGACCAATGTGGGGCTCCATCCCAGGACCCTGGAATCATGACCTGAGCCAAAGGCAGATGCTTAACCAACTGAGCCACACAGGCATCCCATGCTTAAGTCTTTACAATCTAAGTAACAGACCTTCCTTTCATGCCAATACTCAGGAATTCTTCCCTCTTGGTTCACTATTAAATTTAAACAGTTTCTATTTAATTTATATTTGCATAACAATTAGGAATTCAGAAGCAGTTATAAGTAAGATGTTAAATAGAACCCTTTTCATATCTGTTGCATGTTCATGCTCTGGAAATATGCTTTAAAGGACAAAAAATATGAAAATCTTTATTTCTATTCAGGTGGAAATTTATCATTATTTGTGAGATACGTTCAGTATGGTTTCACTTTAAAACCACAAATAGAGTTTTAACAATTGGCATTTTTCTTGTCAAGAGGTCTGTGGTCAGACTCAACATTTCTCTGAACCTGATTAGGTCCTGAGGTTTTTCAATTCAATTTTCACCAAATATAGAGCATGTGTTTGGCCATAAGAAGTAATTAAAGAAGTCCGGAGCTAATTCAACTCTCCTGAGTCTGTCTTTTCTCATGACATGGTAATCGGACCCAACCTCTCCAGTCTCAGTCCTCACCATATAGGAGACTGGAGCAGAATGCATACAATTGTTCTTTTGAGGATTTAGGTGACATTGCTTTAGGTTTTTACATTAGCAACTCTTTTGTTTGCTAGGACTCAAGTAATGGAAATTTAAATATTATTAAATGCTTTATTTCTTCTTCCTCACTCCCAACTATCCTGAATCCAGAAAAATAGACACATGGTCATTCTGTGAAGACAAAGGAACATTGAACAGTAAATTATACAACAGCCAGAACCGTCCACTGTGTATTCATTCTTGAAATGGACCACTGGAGGGGAAATTAGCATATTTAGTTTGAATCCTTATAAAATAGACATGGGATTGTTTTAGCAGTTTCACAGTTTGCATAGTAACCATCATACTTCATGGATGATCTCACCCAAAATAACACAAGGCTCTGAACAATGGGAAGGAGAATGTTCTATAAACAATCCTATAAACAATAAAGATGGGTTAGGTACCTGCACCGATAAGATGTATTTAATGAAGTCTAAAATCCACTTTTCCTGTACAAACACAGTGTCACTGTCATCCCATGGACTGCATTTACTTTCTTGGGGCTGAACTCTCTTTTTTTCCAATGATAGGCCTAAAATAAAATATGCAGAAGTCATTGAATTGTTTCTGTAGCATCTTCATTGCTGAAAGGGACCTGCAGAGGTCACCTCGTTCATCCCCATCTCCAGTCAGGATGCTCCCTAATACTGAATATAGCCGTATGGTGATCTGCATTAAGAAAGCTTTTAAAGATCCCTGGGGTTGGTCAAAAAATAGCTAATATTGGCCTGATTCATAGAACAACATTATACATATGTCAAAATAGCCACCTTCATCAAGGAAGACATCCATCAGGGTTAAGTGCTAGCAGTAGCTTCAAAAGGAAAAGCTTTATTTTCTCAGAGAAAAGGATGGTAGATTAAGGAAATGACCCAGGGTGTTGGCGTTTTGTTTGTTTGTTTGTTTGTTTAGGTGTACACTTAATGCTTATCAAAAAGGAAACATTGTCTTGTCAAAGACCACTGCAGGGGAAGGAAGCAAGCAGATGACAACTCCTGCAACAAGTCCTTTCAAATAGCTACCAGGATGGGGTGGGGGTGTGTGGGGGAGGGTACTGTTGTTTCAAACCAGATTTGATTAGCATCAAGTCCATGAAGGGCAGATGGTGAAATGTAAGCATAATACTGACAACCTGAAATGACTACTACACTGTATGTTAACACACTGAATTTAAATAAAAACCTTAAAGAAAAAACAGAGAGTGAAACTGTGAAAAACAAACAAAAAAGAACAATATTGACAGACCTGCTTTTTAAGTGATATCTTTTCCCCCTAACTGGCTGAATTTGTTAGAGCTTACAATTTTATTTCTCCAACTCCATTAAACTGTGAGTGTGAAGGACAAGAATTTAAGTGTAATTTCAGTCTTCTAAGACAATCACATCGTGGATAGTAATCCTCCACAACTGTTAGACTTCCAAATAATGGGATTTAAAGTACTACTAAAAGTCTAGTTAACAGGAGAGCTGAGGTTCGTATCTGGATTACTTGGGCCTTGAAGCCTTTTGGTTGAACTATAGAGAGATTTTAAAGATAAAGCTCTAGTTGTTCATAAAGTGAGGGAAATGAACTGCCCTGATAATTGTCCCAAGTATCCACTTGGCTTTGTGTATTAATGTTGCATTTTTTCACATAGTATTTCTATAAGGTTGCCTAAAAGCCTGGTCAGCCACGCGTGTTTCCAGGGTTAGAAGCTGGGGGGCTGGGTGGAAACAAGCTTAGAGGCTTTTTACCACATACCCTCTTGCCATCCTTCAAATTCTGTGCTTTGAAACTTCTTTCAAAGCAGTCACTTGAAAGTATTTCGTTTTAAAAACAGAAAGGTACCTCTATGCTCTCTTATTAGGCCAGATGTCAGTCTGGGTTACAGGAAGTGGAAAGCTCTGACTACTAGCCCCACTAGCCTCCTCTGTAATTCTTGACTTTGGGAAAGGGAAGTCCGCCATTGAGAACTTTTAGATGTGCAGCTGCCTTTCTCAGAGAACACCAACCAACTAACAAAACCTTCAGGTTGCCTTTTCTTGTGAGAGCAAGAGACAAAAGAATAAGGAGATCTCTCTACAGTGTCTTCTTGGCTTTACAACATTACACAGTGGACCCCTAACCTTTGAGTTAATGGGCAGTCTACAGTCACCAAAAAACTTGCGCACTTAAAGTAAGTACAGCAACTCCTTATTAACTTGAGTATTTGGCAGAGTAGTTCTTCTTCTCCCTTAAACTGCTCAGATTATGGTCCATTACCTATATTTGGTGTATACAACACCAATACATGTGTCACAGTATAAAATGTGTCATTTTTAAAAAGTTATTAATCTAAACAAATTCCCAGAGCAGAATCAAGAAGTTAGAAGAAACCAAATTAGCTTTCAAGGAAGATCATGAAAATGAAAGGAGTATAAGGAAAAACAGAGAGTAGCAGATTCTGTAATGTTTATTACAAAAAAAAGTTCAAATCCTTTACATGCTGACATTAAATGTCATATAGAAGTTCATTGCAAGCAAACCTGTTTAAAAATATACATACTGTATATATTTACATTCCAGTCTGAGTAACTGGTTTCAAGGTGTAGTTCAGGTTCTAGTGTTCACCCACCCTGTGGATTTATTCCACTACTAACTAGAGAGCGATTGTATCTTTAATCAGGCACATAAAGAGGTAGAAACTGCTTTTAAAAGAAAAGAAAAGGGAAAAAAAAGGCAACTGGAGTGCAAATGTGAAGATCACCTTTGAAGCAGCTTAGCTACATCAAGAAGGCCCTAACTAGTTTTGGTCATCTTGAGCTGAATACAAGTAGTCTGTCCTTTAAATAAAAATGAGAAAAACTTTGGGTGGACGTTCTTCTGAGCATATCCGGGGTGGGCAGAGAGCAGCAATGAATGCTCTTGTCACTCTGCACCAAAGGACTGCATAGGACTAAGTTAGGCAACACAGCAGCAGGGCTGGGCTGGCACTTGGATACCTTTTCCCTGATAAGACACAAATAATACACAAACGAGTGGCTTAAGCGACTTCAAATTGACCTCTGTACACCTAAGCCTGGAACTCAGAAGCCCACTAAGATCCTTCCTTTCCCAAGAGAAACCTCTGTTCATTTCGGCCCATGCCCACCTCCATCCCAAACTGAGCATCCTAAGTCTAGACAGGGGTGAGGCGGCCTATGACTTCTGCAGGCCAAGGTTTCTCAGCCTCAGGACTAAACCTCAAGAGGGCTCTTGGGCCTGAGAAGGGCTTCCTGGCTTCTTGCCAGACTTGGCGGTGCTCGTTCCTGAGAGGGGGAGTTGGAGGGAAGCCACAGGGGTAGCCAAGGGCAGAAGCCCTTCCCGTTCTCTTTTCTTCTGTTTCATCCTGCGGTTCTGGAACCAGATTTTGACCTGGGTATCATTCAGCTGCAAGGAGTTGGCTATCTCGATGCGTCGGGCTCGAGTTAAGTACTTATTGAAATGAAACTCCTTCTCCAGTTCTGTCAGTTGCTTGGTGCTGAAATTCGTGCGGATCGCGCTGGAGGGGCTAGCGGCTCCATACTCGGCGAGTTTGCCTGCAATGTAAAGACAAGGCATCAGTAGGGCGAGAGGACGCGGGCACACTGGTTAGAATCAAAGTTACAAAGCAGTTCTCCTGGGTCTCTGTAAACCAGAGCTCCACGGAGAGCTCCCTCCTAAAATTTCCTCAATGCCTGGCCCATTTTCAAAGCGTCTACTTGGGACACGCTCAATGGAGTGCGCCCACTTTAATAATGCCTCGGAACGCATTTCCCCCATAAATCTAAATGGCCGTCAAGAGGGGCAGCTGCCATGCGCTCCCAGCGTAATTCTTCGGAGAGGGCTCCGACCCCAGTAGCTCGGTCCGAGGCCCAAGCACTTACTTTTCCTAGGGGCGTTCCTCTTCACTTTCATCCACTCGAAGGTGCTGAAGGCGGCAGGGAGGCCGGAAGCCGGCGAGGCCGACTTGGGGTAGGCACCAGGGGCCGGGGACGCGGTCTGGAAGGTCCCAGGGTGGCCGTCGGCTGCCTCCTTCAGACACGCCCGCAAGGGGCCGGGCTCGCCGAAGGCCGCGTAGTCCACCTGGCCGCTGAGCAGAAAGGAGCCCCCGCCCGAGAAGACCGCTGAGGTCGCGTAGTGGACGTGCGCCCCGCCGTCGTCCGCCGGCCGCCCGAGCGCGCACGGGAAGTCGTAGGCCGAGCCCGGCCCCAGGAAGCCGTACTCTGCACCCCCTGCCGCGGCAGGTGCGGCGCCTGGCTCGTAGTCACCCTCCCGGGTGCACGGCGCGAAGGAGGGCGCGGCTGGGGGCGGCGCGGGAGACTGAGCGGGCGCGGCCGGGGGCAAAGGCGCAGGCCGGGCGGCGGCCAGGGACAGGCAGCTGACGAAGGCGCCGTCGCCGCTGCCCAAGGGGAAGGCGGGCTGCAGGGCCACGGGCCGGGCGTCGGCGCGGCAGAACTTGGGCGCGAAGCTGAGCACGTCGCCGCCGCCACCCGTCCCGCTGCCGCAGGACACGTACTCCAGGTAGGAGCTCATGGTTCCGGCCCACCCGCCTTATCGCGCAGGCCGGGATCGGAGTGCGGGGCCGGACAGGACCGCCGCGGGCTGCGCCGCTCCACCTCTGCTCCCTACCCGAGCTGCCTTCGCCGAGCCATGGCGAGCGAGCGGGTGGTAAATAGTGGCCTAATATAGCAGCGGGGGTGGCCACGTGGCGCTGACCGGCCAATGGGCGCCTGCCCCGCACGGCCGGGGTCCCGACTGGCGCGCGGCTCCACGCGCCTGCCCCGCCGCCAACTTTGCCAAGCCCGCGGGTGGCCGCGGTCCAGCACCCCCCGGGTCGGGGAGAGAGCCCGCGCGACCCAACGGCAGCCTGGGGAAGGGCGGGGCGAGAGCGCAGGATGCCTGCTACCCAGAGAGGCACTGGACGGAGCGGGAACAGAAAGTCAGGACCGGCCTCTCCGGTGAGGACAGAGGGGGAGAAGCTTGTTCTTCTGGATCGGTGGGTGGCTGACCCCTCGGTTGCGGATTGTGGGCACTAAGGTGGGGAAAGGGTTAAACAGGAGTGTGTACTTCAGCACTTGGGGACTGCTCATAGCTTCCCCCCACCCCCAACCCCGGGAAGGTCGAGTATTCCTCCCCACGCCCCCCTACTCTGAGTCCTATGCGCTTTCGGTTTTCCTGGCACTGGCTTTATTCCTCTCCTAAACCTAGAGTACGGATTTAATTTTCCCTCGTTTTCTCCCTCCTTCCCATTCCCGGGGCTAAATTGTATGCCCTGGGTGCTGTGTCCCTGGGGAGGCACGACATCTTCAGGGTTAGATTTTCACGTTACTTCGCCGCAACATCCCTTCAGTTGGCGTTCCTTCCATTTGTGGCGGCGGTGTGATGGGGGTACACGTTGGGGCGCCAGAGGTTTCTGCCTTGTGGGGAAGTCTACCAGATTTCCCCCTCTAACTAGGATGTCCAAAAAGACTCTGCCCTTGCCGTGGAAGGCCGGTGGGAGGCTGGCACCCGCACCCGGGCTGCGCACGTTTTCTCCGAGGGGCTTGGCTCCAGGGCGCAAAGGCTTCCCAGGGACCGGTCAGATCTCAGAGGTTTGGACGGACTTGTACCTCGAAGCAATTAAAGCTTCTGTTCCATCAGATAAGTGCTGCGTCGTCTCTTGCGAGTGAAATCTGAGGGCTCACAATGTTAATGGGCTCACGTCCTTCCCTTGATAATATGGTTTTGTTTACTGAGCGTAGAGAGACGGGAAATAAAAGTGCAACTGGCACAGGAAATGAAGAGGAGAAGGGTTACAAAGACAAGCCTCCGGTTGACAAACTTTCCAACTTCCTTGAACATTCTTATAATGTTGTCCTCTTTGGGGCTGTAGGAAAATAACAAATTAAATATATAAATGTTATTTACACACGGCAGTCTTGAAAGAGAGTGGTTTCCTAAAACTGTGTGAATAGGGTCTACTCTTGGCTTATTCAAGTGCTCTTGAGAATTTGATCTATTATAGCCTCTTAGTTATGGTGACAGAAGTTTTATTATTGTTTTACTGATCCACTTGTCATGAAAGAGCGATTAAGTCCTTGCCTAAAATTCTGCTCTGAGGAAGCCTGGAAAGTAGGAGCCACCACAGTCCAGGAAGCCAGTCCCTTACTGGGATGTGAACTTGTGAATAAACAAAGTCACACCAAACGTGGTGCTGGTGAAGCTGAAGTTGAGCCAAGGTGGGGAGGGGGTAGGTAGAGAGTACACACCTAGGAATGAGTGCAAAAGCTAAGAGGTCTGGGGTTCCTACACCGCTGGAGTTCTTGGATTTGATTGGGAAACAGAATCCTGTGCTGAAAATCGCCCTTCAACCTTGATGTTGCTACTTCAGTTCTCTCCTAAAGCCAATCAGATGACAAAAGTCCTAAACAGTCTTAAAAGGGAAAAATAGAGGCTCTTTTTTAGCTCCCTGACCAGGAAATGATAGAGCCCTTCAGAGCTAGCTCAGGCTTCATACGTAGAAGTATTTCTTTTCTGTCCCTCACTCTGGGCTCTGAATACAAAAATACCAGCAACTCAAATGCTGCTGAGGCCACATAACACTTCATTCACGCCTGCCTAGACTTTAATAGCCAGTTTTTATCAGCATAACGACCCAGTGTGCGCACTCCTATCTCAAAACTATAAGTCTTTCTCTCAAAAAGTACTTGTTTAATCACAGCTCCTAGGCCCCAGAGGCTATACTTGCTAAGACCAAGTCTAGAAGGAGGATGGCCTTGCAAAACTTTCTGGAGAAGACATTCAACTGGCTGCAACTCAGGATGTAGAACAGAAAATCTGGCCTGATTGTCTGGCCAGTCTGACCAAAACCTGTCATATTAAGCACCTTTGCTCTAAGGTTTCAGGAAAAACAGGCAGCCTAGGCACAACCTCACTGCAACAGGGACCAGGTTTCTGCTGCTATGCACTGGGGGCAAAAGTTGGGTCCTCGCTGTCACAATTAAGCATTGACTTTGATGCCCCCATAAGCTGTCCACATTATTTCCCTGAAGCAAAATTTTAGAGATTGAACTTTTGCTGATGGAAGAACATGTCCTAAAAGAGAATGAATTTTTTTTAATCGCATTGTTTTGTTTCCAAAACAATGGGATGGTGGGATGTTCGATATTTGTCCAGACCCAATTGCTGTTCTCTGGTAATTGCTTACAGAGAGCTACATTCTGTCTATCCTCTCTACTCCCTTTAATCTCTCAGGCTTTGATATATCCTACACCTTGGGGCTCAGAGTTGCCATCTCTACTCCTGGACTGGTTCTTGACTCGTTCAGATTGGAGTCAAGACTCTGATTATCGCAGACTCAGATTCAACATTTGCCAAGAACCTACTGTGTAAGAACGTTTTGTTAGGGAAGATCTAGGCTGGAAAAAAAAAAAAAA
>RCUC01071862.1:0-10151 GCA_003697995.1 Taxidea taxus jeffersonii
TCCAGACCTGGGCCATCTCCCTTTCCTGCCCCACTCTCACTGAAGCCTGTCTCTAGGAAAACTCCTGGCCCTGGTCATGGTCCTCTGACAATTACCTAGACTGACTCGGTAGCCATTGTGTTCTGGGAGCTAAACAGAACCCACCAGAGGAACAGATCTTGCCCTCCAGAGGGCCTCTGGGTCCAGAGGCTTGTGTGTGTGTGTGTTCACACATGTGTGCGTGCTTGTGCATGCGTGGGTGCATGTGTATGCATGTGCACATCACTGGCAAAGTCAGGCTCATCATCTGTACCAGCAGGAAGGTGACATTCTGGAGCACCATCTGGAAGAAGGGGGACCCGTCTCCTCTGGCTGCCTTTGTGAAAGTACTTGGGATCCAAGTAGTAATGACAATGTGTGATCACTTGTTTGCCACTGCTGTGTGGCCTTGGGTGAATCATTCTGGATCCCTGGGCCTCAGTTTCTTGGGAGTAGATACTGTGCCCTCTTTGCACAGGTTAAGGCATGGAAAAGTGCTTTTCTGGCCAGGCTCTGGGATCTAATCTCTGTCCTCAGAGAGAGTCACAGTCAGGGAAGTGAGCTCATGGACACCCACCCATGACAGAGGTCATGTGGGGGCAGGCCCAGGACCTGAGGGTGGTCCCAGGGACATCAGCACATGGTGCAACAGGGCCTGAAGCTGGACTGCAAGCTTGAGCTCAGCCTACATCTTTGCTGTGTGACGTTGGGCTCGTACTGACTCTCTCTGTGCCTCTGTTTCCGTGTGTATAAATGGAGTCAGCACCCAGGGAGCAGTTGAGAGTGGAGGAGCAGCATGTACAGAAGCACTCTGAGTGGGGCCTGGCGCGTGATAAAGGCACAGTGAGTGAGAGCTAGGCTTACCACTGCTGTTCCCTTCATGATTATTGAGAACTGGCTGGTGCCCGTTTTGGGGGCCAGCTGGGCTAGGCCTACCTCACACAAGATGGTCTTTCTACTTCAGACCCCCTCTCTGCCATTTAGGCCGCCCTCAGAATCTATAAAGGCAGTGGGCCAAGTTCCAGCAGTCCCTGCTGATGGAACCCAGAACAGAGAAGCACGTAAGGCGTCATCCCTGGAAGTCTCTGGAGACAAGGTCCCCACCTGGCCCCACCCACACTGCCCCAGGCTGGGAGGTGCCTGCTGCCCAAGTCAGAGTGGTTCCCAGTCATGCCAGTGCCCTTGCTTTTTGCCATCTCCTCCCCATGCTCAGTGGCAGTAGCCTCGGCTCCCTGTGCCCCACCCCCACCCATGGCATGGCCGTCCCTGTTCCTTTGTTGCCAGTGAGAAGCAGCAGGGCCCTGGGGTGGCCAGGCCCATGGCTAGACTCTCAGGCCAGCAGCAGGTGGACAGCTTTGTAAAGCCACAGGCTTGAATGCGAAGTCCTACTCCCCATTTGCCAGCTGTGTGACTTTGGGCAGTCAGCTCCCCTGCCTAGAAAGTGACTTACAGAATGTCTGGAAGCTTGAGTGAGATGCCATCTGAACCCACCCGGCTGGGTGGTGTGTTGAGGAGGACACTAGCTAAGCAGTGTCCTGTGATAGTGGTGACAGAGGTGGAGGCAGATGACCTAGCCAGTCCCCTACCCAGCCACTGACCTGTGAAGCCTGCCTCACCCCTGCTTCCCCACCTAGAAGCTTTGTCAGGCAGCCTAGAGGGCCAGCCAGGAGTCCCTGCAGACTCTGTCCAGGATCCCCTTCCGGAAACTGCCATTCAGAGGCAGCTCAGCACCATCCCCAGGCTGCAGTCACCAGCGCCACACCCCGCCCCTGCCCCCCATGTCTAGCACACCCCCACTCATGGAGCACTTGGCACATTCCCTCTGAACAGTCAGGTTCCCACCCATGTGGTTATACCCCGCTGTGCTGATGGGGAGCGTGAGCCTAGGGCTTGGGACTAGGGTTCAGGTCCCCTGGCGCTAAGGCACAGAACTCTAGATCTAGGCAGATGTGACATGTTCGGAAGGAAAGGGCCAGCGCATTCCTGCCTCCTTGGGCAGCCCGGCTGGCAGTTGGCCAACCTCCTGCTCCCCAAGCCTCCTGCACATTGACAGGGCCTGACTCGGCTGCCCAGCAGTGGGAGGGTGATTAGGAGCCGGACAGACAGGTGGGGGAGCTCTGACCCTCTATGGGCGGGAGGGGGGGTCACCCTTGGGAGAGAGCCAGCTGTCAGGATCCAGCCCACTGATAGATGAGGCAGAGTGCAGAGGGGCTCGGGTCCCCAGTAGCACCCCTTCCTGGAACTGCCAGCCACTGCTGTAGGCTGCACCTGTCTCCTGAGGACCCAGGGTCTGGACATGAGGCCATGTAGAAGGCTGTGGTCTTCTTGGAGAAGAGAGGCCTAGAATGAATCATAGGAGGCTGAGCCAAGATGCTAAGCCTTTGGCCGAGAAACCAAAGGAGTGAGGTTTGCCAGGTAGACAAGTGTTGCAGCTCACCCCAAGATGAGAGAGCACCGGGAAGAGCCAGGGCAGGGAAAATGGGGAGCCCTGTGTAGGGACGAGTGATGGAGGTGAGGACACACTGTGTCTGCAGGAGGTGGTTTGGGAGGAGCTGGGCTAGAGGAATTTGGACCCTTGCCTAAGGAATGGCTGAAGATTTTGAGCTGGGAGGGATGATCAGGTTTTCTTTTTTTATTATTAAAGATTTTTATTTATTTATTTGACAGAGAGATCACAAATAGGCAGAGAGGCAGGCAGAGAGAGAGGAGGAAGCAGGCTCCCTGCTGAGCAGAGAGCCCGATGTGGGGCTCGATCCCAGGACCCTGAGATCATGATCTGAGCCGAAGGCAGAGGCTTAACCCACTGAGCCACCCAGGCGCCCCAATGATCAGGTTTTGTTCCAGAAAGATCTCTTCAGCAGGAGACCCAAGAGCAGATCAGAAGGTGGCACTGGCAGGAGAGCAGCATGGCAACTCATGCTGGGAGGCCAGCACCCGAGGCCCCAGTGGCAGCATCCTGCTCCTGCGGGGCCTGGGGGATCCCTGAGGGAAGGGACCCTCGTGGAGTGCCAGGCCAGCCAGCGCTGTGCAGACTCAAGCAAGGGTTTGAGCCCTGCCTGAGCTTCTGGGCTGCACACGAGGAATGCCCTAGGTGGGATACAGAGTCCATCCCGGGCGGCAGGCACAACAAGCCTCAGTGACCACACCCACAGTCACTTCAGGGGGATGAGACCATACCCCAAGTGAGTAGGAATCATGCCGGTGCTGGGCCACCCCGGGGAGAAACAGGTGGGAGCCAACATCACATGGTGTTGAGTAGTTTAGAATGCCCCCCAGCCGCCCCCTCACTCTCCCCCTGTGTGACAGCAGACTTTCCTCCACCTGGACTGCCCGTCTAATCATGGAGCCTCTGATCCTCGAGACCAAGTCATTTCCTCTCTCAGACTGGTTTTGTTTTTGCCTTAAAACAAAATCCCTCCTTCCCCATAATGCGCTGGGTTTCCCTCCCCATGCACCTCCAATCTCCAAAGGCTTGACTGCATTATAATTTCAATTTACATGGTGTGGGAAAGATTTGTGCAAAGGGTCCTTTTTTGTTTTTGAAGAATTCATCATTGCTGCTAAGAAGCTTAATATAAATTAAAGGAGGAATTAGGCAACATTAAGACATCAAAATGGGGGTGCGGGCGCCCACTGCCTCGCCTCCACCCAATCAAAGGGGCCGCGAGGAGCCCGTCGAGTGTGTGCTGGAGAGCCTTGGAAAGAGGGCGATTCCAATAAAGGGCCTGTTCTGTCGCCCGCCTTCCCCTAATTCCCTTTGTTGCTGGGACAGCAGAGTACATGTCTGATAAAAACTTAATCACCTTATCTTTTTAAAGCAAATTGCATCTTTGTTTACATACGGGATCCATAGCAGGAAGAGAAAGGAGAGAAAACCAGGCAGCTTTCCCAGACCCAACCAGCACGTTCAAGGCTTGCGCTCCCCTGGATAATTGCGGAAAAACCAGGGCTGGCGGAGAGAGGTGGGAAGATTCCGTTAGCCACTAGGCATAAAGGTGTCACTAGCACCTCTCACAGATGAGATCAGGGGCCTGGGCAAAGGGAGCCCGCCGACTGGTGTCCCCAAGGGCTGCCCTCCCAGCCATTCTCGCCTCTCTAGGCCCTCTGAGTGCCATCTTGCCTCTGGGCCTTGTGCCAAAAACCAGGTTCTCTGTCCTCCTTGGGCCTCTCCTCTCCCCTGGCATGGTTGGAACCAAGCTGGTACAGGGCCTGCACCGCTCTAGGCCACTGACTTGCAGAGAGATCTGGGTTCAAGTTTCAGCACCACCACCAACTGCTGTGGGGCCGTGGGCAAGTGCGGCCACAACAGCCCTGTGCAAGGCAGACACAACAGGGCCCTACTGCCCAGCCTCCCCCTCAGCCGTTCATCCTGCCCCATGAGACCTCTGATGCGCCGCGCCACCCACACCTCCTGTGACCACCTGTGACCTCTCTGGGGCAGCTTCGTGAACAGGGCCGGCAGGCAGAGAGACCCCTGTTCCTTCAGGTGAAGTTTGACACTGCAGCCCACTGGGTGACAGAACAGCCGTGCTGTTTGAGGAAGCTCAGCTTCGCTGAAGGGTTCCCTCCTTCGGGCAGCCCCTCCCTCCTACTCACAGGCCGAGCACCCAGTCTAGACTCCGGGACTGACTGGATTCGAGGCCCGTGC
This sequence comes from Taxidea taxus jeffersonii, assembly GCA_003697995.1. NCBI lineage: Eukaryota > Metazoa > Chordata > Mammalia > Carnivora > Mustelidae > Taxidea > Taxidea taxus. Next base: position 4,667 of record RCUC01071862.1, read on the forward strand.
ACAGCCATCCATCCTGGCCACCCAAACGTCAGCCCAGCCCAGCTGCCAGGCGTGTCCCTTTGAGCTACCCAGGCCATCCATCATCACCAGGATACTGACCCCAGAAAGGGCCCCCCGCCCCTTGCCCCAGCTCTCTTTCCACCCTGTCATCTCAGCTCTTTTCCAAAGCTGCTTGTTCCAGGAGGGGAAGCCGGAGTGGCTGGACTTGGCTACAGCCCCGTGGGGCCACCGAGGGGGCCCATGACCCCAAGCTGCTTGCAAAGGCTCCGTTCCCACTGGGGGGTGCAAGCCGCCCACCAGCGTGGAGGCCCCTCTTCCAGTCTGGCCCCCAACATGAAAGCGACGCCAGCAATTGGAGGCAATTTGCCGGCCTTTGATGGCCGTGTCAGGGCGGCACCCGCAGCCAGGCCTTGGGAAACAGTTGTGCTTCCCGCATTCTTCCCTGATTACCCCTGGCCCAAGCCAAGACCCAGCAGCCTCCAGCCCACTGTGCCTTTGTGTGGAGCTGGCGCTCGGTGAGAAAGGCCAGCCTGGCCCTGGGAGAGTGTCCCCAAGGAAAGCCACGACCAGCAGCGTCACCCCGGGGGTCATGCGGGCCCACCCCCACTGCATCCTGGCCCCGGGCTTGTTGGGGAGTGGAGCAGGACAGCCCAGCTCCAAAGAATCCTGAAGTTTGGGGAGAAGGAGCCAGAGACGTGTGCTGAGGCCCTCAGTAAAGGCTGCGGTGTGAACTTCACACATGTAGCTCGTTTCACTCTTTTACTCCGTGCACACCCCGCCAGGTACAGAACCAGGCTCCGGGTCACAGGGGGCAGGGGGCCCACCGCCTGAGCCTGGGCGTCTCCCTGGGCCGCAGGCTCACAGACAGGTATATCCGCGTCCCAGAGGCACAGGCTCTGCGGGAGCGTTTTTTAACTTCTGCTGCCCTGCACCCCTGGGCCAGCGCCTTCCCTTTGCCTTCATCCATCGAACCCTCCCTGAGCTGTCTGCAGGCCCTGTGCCCAGCACTTCAGGGGCCATCTCCTCCCAATCCCCTTTACAGGCCAACAGGGAGAGGGATGCAAAAAACATGCCAAGTAGGGTTCCAAGAGGGGTCGTGCTCGACCCAAGCAGGTGAGGAAAGCCTTCCCACGGAAAAAGTGGCAGAGCAGGCATTAGCCAGACAGGAAGGGCAGGGAAGAGCGTTTCACACAAAGGGAGCTAGTTGGAGCCCTGCTTGATTTCTCCTGGCTAGAGTGTCAGCAGAATGGGAGTGGGAGTCAGGAGAGTGTGAGGGGCAGAAGGAGGCACACACTGGATGACCCAGGGTCTTGGATGTCGGGTAAGAAGACAGACTTTATCCTTTTGGTGGAACCCAGTCCAGAGCTCCCCATGAGCCTTCAAGCAACTCCTCCATGGCCGGGGACAGGACGAGAGAGAAGGCCCCCCTGGGAAGTGCCCCAGAGGCCTCCTACGCCAGGACAGGGCAGCAAGGGTGGGGAGTGGGGAATGGACCCTCAGTAGGTTGTGGAAGGCAATACTCTAAGCTGGTACCCTCTTCCCTCCCTCCCCCACCCACTGCCCCACCCCGTACCCCCAGTGTCAGAAACCAAGGGCTTCCAGTGGCTGTGGAGGAGCCATGAGCATGGCCCCAGGTTGTGCTCAGCCTGGCCCACAGCAGCAGCTCTGAGAGCCTTAGCCAGGACATGCAGGCAGACCTGGCTGAGGGGGACGGCCCCTGCCCACCCTCCTGGAGCCGTGTGACCCTCCCCACAGCCTCCCCATGTGCCCATGCATTCGGCAGCCAGACTACACGGGGTGGCACTGTGCTTCCTCTGGGCTTGGGCCTGGGTGCAGGAGAGTTAGAGCAGAAATCTTCCAACAATTTATATTCCTCTGGGGTTTTTTCCCCCAATCAGCTCGTACGTTTGTCTTTGTGACTTTTAACTCTTCTCGGGGGTCAGTTCATCTCCTAGACTACTTTGCCCCAGCAAACACGCCAGTCCTATCCTGACTGCCCTCCTGCGGGTCTCAGCACCCCTGGAACTTCACAGGCCTCCACGGCGCACCCAGACCTCAGCACCAGGTCCCCTCACCAAGCCCAGCTCTGCCTCTCCAGACCTGTGTGACTGGGGGCCGGTTACTGGCCTGGGCCTCAGTGTCTTCCACACTGTGCTGTGAGGGCTAAGTGCCTGCGTGCGTGGGGACCTCCATGTGTACAAATCTCAGGTCCTCGTTAGGACTGAATGCCTGGAAGGGGTTGCTGGGTCCACACGGTGAGTGCTGTGAGAGCTTCGTAGCCACTGCTTGTTTCTCGGTGGTATTGTCTGAGGCCTTCCTCTGAGCCAAGGATCCTTCTTGCCGTTGGGCTTCCAGCTATGCACAGAGAGACAAAATCCCTGCGGTGGTAGAACTCGTGTTTGGGCGGGGCAGACAGCAGACATCAGAATGAGGAACTCACGGTGGTGTGTTGGAAGGTGATCTTAGCTATTGGGAAAACAGCTGGGTGGAAGGGGTCGGTCAGCTGGAGTAAGGGTGGTCAGGAAGGCCTCGTTGGGAGGTGACATTTCCACAGTGATGAGAAGGAGGTGGGCCTGGGAGTCGGGCAACTGCTGGGGCTGATCTTTCAGCAGAGGGACCCATGGATGCCAAGGCCCCGCGGTGGGAATGCAGCTGCTGTGTTGGGGTGAAGGGAATGAACGGTTCAGAGACACATAACGGGCCAGGTCACGTGGGAGCAGAGGGGTGCAGGAGTCAGAAGCCAGGAGCTCCAAACATGCTCCCCACGTTGGGGGCCATCCCGGGAGGGACAACACACAGCTCCCTGACCTACGTGGCCTGCCAGGGGGTGCTTCAAAGAGAGGTTCCGAAAAGAGGACAGTAGCTCCGTGAGAGCAGGATGGTCCTGCTTGCCTCTGTGTCCCTGAGCCTACAGGAAGTTGCAGGAGCCCTGAGGGATGCCAGACAGGTGGACAGTTGGCATTTGGCCACCTCCCTCCCCCCTCTGTGCCCCCCCACAAGGTCTCTGGGACCCTCCCTGGTTTGGGTGCCCGAAGTGTCTGGTACATGCGGTGTGTTATATGGATATGGTAAGCTGGGGCCCCCCCGCAGCCCCACTGGCCCACAGCCACATGTCCTCATCCATCCTCAGGCATCACACTTATCCCCCCGCCAGGACTGGGGACTCAGACTCCCTCTGCCTGCAGACTCTTGCCCAGGATCTCCATGCGGCCAGTCCCTGTCACCTGCAACCCCCAGCCCCACCCACCCCGCCCCGCCCCACCCCGCCCCACCCCATTCCACCGCCGTTCAGAGCTCTTCCTCAGGAAAGTCTGTCCTGGGCCCATGCAACCTGGCCACCTTCCCCTCTCAGTGACACGGCACTTTTGCTTCCTTGACCGCCTTGGTGGCTGTCTATCTTGCTGGCTTGTTTCCTCTCTGCCCCTTCTCAGACTTGTAAACTCCGCGGGGGCCACGCCCTGGTCTGCATGCTCACCACCCTTGTCTCCCGTCCTGGAGCACTGTGTGAATGTTTCCCCGGGAAAGATGCAGGCCCACATTGGGAGAAGCTCAGTGAGGGCAGCTGCTCCAGTCCCCCATATCCTGAGCTGCCCTTCGCTTCCCTCCATTGGCTGTCTGGCTAAGGGGGAGAAAGGCCAGCAGAAAACAGTGGCTCCTGGGGACATTTGCTCCAAATCCACAGTTGTGTCCAGGCCACCCCAAAATGGAGCAGAGGCAAGTGAGCCTGACCATCTCAGAAGAGCAGTTCAATGGCCACATCTTCACCAGTGCCAGAGAGATTTTCTGGGTCTGCCTGCTTTGGGCCATGTGAGGTATTCCCGGTGTGTAACGAGAGCCAGCACGGCCGAGATGGACCGCCGATTGGGCCACGCCTGTCTCCCCAGCCCCGCGCAGACGCCGGGGAGCCCCGCACCTCTTCAGCCATCAGACCTCCTGGCACCAGAGGGAGACAAGCTGCCCGTGCCATTTGTCAGGGTCTGGTGCCAGCCACCTTCTCTGTTTGCAGAAGGAAGGCTGGGGCTCCGATCTGGGGAAGCAGATACCTGCAGGCCTGGCGCTAGCTCAGGGGCCTGGCCCGGGGCCATTCCCACACCCCGTCCCAGAGGTGCGCCATCCGGCTGGGTGTGGAGCCTGCGATCGGACACCGTGCTGCCCAGCCAGAGGACGGCTCTCCTTGGTCCGGGTTCTGCAGGCCCCCAGCATCCCAGAGCCCCATCCACATCGGCCATGAGTCCCGGCCCTCCTGGGGGGTACAGGCTTTGAGAGACCAGCAGTCTCATCTCTGCCTGTAGAAGGGAGACCAAGTCCCCTTCAAGGAGGTAGAGCTACCCCTGGCTGACTCTCCAGTGTCCCTCAAAGCAGCCTCCTGGTCACCTTTCTAAACATCCAGGGTGCCCTCACAGTGGGTATTCCCTGCCAAAGGTGGACCCCCACTGAGTGATGGACTGGGGAGCAGTGACCCGCATTGGCCAGCAGCTGCAAGCCCAGAGTTCAAACCCTTGCTCTTCCTCACTCTGATGCCTGGAGGTAGTCCGTGCCCTTCAGGGGGCTCCATTTTTGCCTCTGTACGAAGAAGGGGTTGCTTCAGCAAGCATGCATGAGTGCTTGGCCTAAACAGAATAATCCACACACCCCAGCCACCCAGACCTCTCCACCTGGTGGGGACAGGATGAGCAAAGGCACTGAAGCCTGACACCAGAGCGCCACTTCTGGCTTCCCGGGGAGACCACAAACACCGGGCCAGCACTGGGCCGAAGGACGAGGCCCTTCAGGTGCTGACAGACACAGATCGGGTGCAGCAGGGCACACAGGGAAGGGAACCCTCTGCCTGGTGCCCAGCCCCCGCTTCCCGCCAGCCTTGGACTCAGCCTCTGGGTCCACTGGCCAAAACAGCCCCTCTGTGTGTATTAGAAGGAAGTGGGGAGACACAGGCCTGCCAGGACCCCTCTTGGCAAGCACGGTGTGGGCTGGGCTCCACCTCACTTGCCCATTGCCAGGAATGAAAGCTGTGTACCCAGCTCTCCCAGCAGTCACTCCTGGAGCCGCTGCCCCCTGGGCCTCCTTGCCCCGTGCCAGACTCACGGCACCCCCTCTGCTCACCCCCGCCACAGCCCTGCCAACTTGCTTCCACTGGCTTCCCTCAGCAGGGTTGTGAGCAGCTTACTCCAGAGCGCTCTGCTTTTACAAAGCTGATCTGAGGCCTTGGCCACAGCCTTGGGGGAGCCAGAGCCTCTCTGCCTGTGCTCAAAGCAGCCGACCCTCACCCTGGCCAGCAGCCCACAAAGACGCTGGGCTATGCTGCTACCAAGCAGTTTCCTCAAAAAGACAAGCCCCAGAGAAAGCCTGGTGTTCAAGGAGTGCAGCCTGGTGCACAGAGATGAGCGAGCCTTCCTCCATCGGCAAGGTGGGGAAGCCTATTCCAGGCAGAGGGAAGAGCCTGTGCAGAGGCTCCTAAGCATGACTGCAGGGAGCCCAGGAATGGTCA
>RCUC01071864.1:0-24741 GCA_003697995.1 Taxidea taxus jeffersonii
GGCCTGGGTGCCAGCAACGGCAGGCAGATCAGGCCATCTCTGTACACCGGCCTAAGCCTCATGGCACCCCAAGATTGGATCACTAGAGCCACTTTCATCCAGGGCAAACAGCAGCTCTGAAGGCAGTGAGCTGCCCCAAATGCCCTCCCCCAGGGCTTCTGCATCTAGAACATGGACGGCTGATGCTTAAACGCTTCTTTCTTAAAAACACAAGGTGGAAAACTTTATTAATTCTCATTTATACAGGAGGCACTTCTGGCACCATCTGCCATAACCCACTACAGCGGAGATGGGAGCAGGGGCGGGGCTGCTGAGTGGTGGCACTGTCCTGGCCCGGCCCAAGGGCAGCAAGGCCCTATGCACACACTTTAAATTGCATGAAACCTGAGCTGCAGCCAGTCCTGGAGGCCCCGCTCTCCCAGCTAATGGAGGGACAAGGGGCCACCAGGCCCACAGATGCAGGCCACTGGAGGCCCAGCTGTAATTCCCCTGTTTCTAGAGCTCACCTGAAGTGCCAGCCAGCTCCCAGCAGGGTGGGCCGGTGGGAGAGCAGCCGGTACTGGGCTGCCTGCCTTCCTGACTGGATGAGGCGCCAGGACAAGGGAGTTTTCCCATCACACTGGCTTTGTTGGGTGCCTGATAGAGCCAGGGGTATGGCTGGGCAGGTGATGGGCACAGTTCCAGCCCTGATGCTGAGCTTGTCTTGGGGCCTCATTTCCAAGGCTTGCCTCCCTTTCCATACCATTCGGCAGGGACATAAGCAAGCAGCTGGTCCCAGCTCCTGGACTCAGGGCTGAGGGCTGGCCCAGGGCGCCACTGTCTTACAATATCTGTGAGCTGGGCCCATGGGAAGAGGTCAGGGCTCTGTCTTGTGGGGTAAGAATGCACACTGGGGGTCCAGGTACATGCCTGTGCCTATTCTCAAGGCCAGCAGGAATGCCTGGGCATCAGGGACCGGAAAGCTACCTTTCTGCTGCCTGCAGACCTGTGCCCATCCTTCTGGACGTGGTGAGAACACCTCTGTGACATCCTGAGTTGGGGTGGGAGGTGTGCCAAGATCTGTGGAGTCAAGCCTGCAGGTAAGGCACTAGTGGGGACCCAGCATGGTCCCGAGGTTCATCTCTAGGAGAGGTGGGAATGGCTTGGAGGGAGCACAGCAGGGCTCACTCCACGAGCCAGGGCTGGCCCATGAGGTCTTCGGTGGCCCTAGCTTGTGGCCCTTCCTTCTGCAATCCTCAAAGGCACCTGAACACTCAGGCTTCTGAGCACCACCTTCTCCTTTCCTTGTGGTTGGCCTGGGGAAATCCACTGATGGGGTCTGCCTTCTGGTCCAGTATCTCCTCCTCTGGGAAGCTTTCTGGATTCAAATGCACATGACATAGGCCTCACCATCACTGTGTACCACTACAGCCTTCTGCCTCCCCTCTTTCCCCATGGCCCTCCTAGAACCATTCTCTCAAGGGTAGCCAGAGGCATCGCTTAAACATGCAAATCGAATCAAGTCAGACTTTCACTTGAGACCCGCCTCTGGCAGCTTCGCATAGACCCCAACTCCTCCCGTGGTGCCTGGCCATATCTCTGACGCCATCTCCCTGCATCTGCTCAGCTTGCTTATGCCCTTCGGGGGGCACGGTCCCATGCCCTTTTGCATCTGCCTCGGACAGGCAAGCCTCAGCGTCACCGCAGGGTCCCTTCTGCTTGCCTGTGTGTCCCAGAGAATGGGACACACATCTGTGCATGCAGCCTGGGGCCTGGGAAGAGCATGTGTGTGGGTGGGAGCAGAGTGGGGTGGGGCATGGCTCTTCGAGCCTCAGCTGTGACACGTGGTGACACGTGGGTGACAGTACTCCTTCCTAGGGTTGGCAGGAAGAAGACCTTGCATATGCCGCATCAAGGGATCTATGGCAATGGAAATCTGACATTACATCCTGCCATGGACCCTCTAACAACTCCTCTCTGCCTTCGGGTAGAGATGAACAGCCTCCTGGGGTTCTCCAGACCCCACGTGGTGGCCCCTGCCTGCCCATGTCCCCATCCCCTGCCAGTTTCCTGGGCCCAGTTATCCCTGAAGATGCTGATATCTTCTGCCTCAGAGCTCCGCTCGGGCCCCTCCTTGCCGGGGGACACTGCCCCTACACAGCTCAAAGGGCTCTCATTTACCCTCTGGGGCTCCATACTGTGCCACCGCCACAGGAAGCTTTCATGACCCCAGACTTCATCAGTGTTGCTCTATGCTCTCCCAGCACCATACCTCTTCCCTGCACAGCTTGGGGAGGGCTGCCAAATTACAAATGCTTGGGAGACCCATTCGTCTTCCAAATGTGATGGGCTGCACTGTGTCCCCCAGAATCACACCTTGAGGTCCTAACCCCATGCACCTCAGGATGTGACTGTATTTGGAGACCAGGGCTTTAAAGGGGTGATTAAGGTAAAATAAGGTCATAAGGGTACATCCTAATCCAACCTGACTGGTGTCCTTATGAGAAAAGGGAATTAGGATAGAGATATGCAGAGACATGCAGCCAGGTGAAGAGACAGGGAGAAGAGCGCCCTCAGCGAGCCAAGATGCGGGGCTGCTGAGGAAACCAGCCCTGCCGACACCTTGATCCCGGACTCCCAGCCTTTCGAACTGAGACACTCAGTGTTCCTAGTTTAAGCCACCCAGCCTGTGGTATTTAGGACAGCAGCCCAGAAGGCTCCCACACCTAACCACACCGCAGACCTCATGAGAACAGGGGTCACGTGGGCTTTTTGCTCACTGGGGTCCTTCGAGAGCCTGGCACAGGGATGACACATAAGAAGGGCTCAAACACTCATCGCTGAATAGATGAACGATCGACTGTGAGCTCCCAGAGCGGGTCCGTGTCTTCTCGGAGCCTGTGTGCCCGGAGCCCAGCACTGCTGCTGAGGCAGAGAAGGTGAGAGTAAAGAACCAGACAGAGGGGGTGTGCGCTCATGCCAGGTGACTGCGCATCCCGCACGGCCAGCCGTCTCTCAGCTCGGATGGTGAAGTGTGCTGTGGCTCAGTGTGTGCTCTGGTCACTGGTGCACTCAGCCCCAGGCCTCCTCCTCCTGCCATCTGACCTCAGGCAAACCACGTGGGCTCCGTACTGGTCTGGGTCCCTCCTTGGTAAAATGCAGGTGCAGCCGGGCCTGCCTCCCTGGGCTCAGCAGCCAGCAGAGAATGGGACGGTCTATCGACGTGGGGCATGCTTCCTGGTGCAGGGTGACGGCTCCAGACCAGCCACTGTCTGTGCCACTGCCGGCATCTTCCCCACGGTGGGGCCTACCTGCTGCCTGCCTGGATGGCTACTATCCCTGCTGTGGGTCCTCAGGCTGCAGCGTCCCCAGGCGGCCCCCCTCCCACTGGCTGTTGGCCCATCCAGATTCAGACTACATCCTAGACAGCTCTTAGAAGCCATGTGTCCAGTGTTTCACCAATCACCTGCTCAGGCCAAGGGGAACACCTGGGACTCTGCGTTCAATTGGAAGGGAAATGTATAATCCTTGCTTTTGACCAAATGCAAAGTGCCTTCCAAGGTCAATAAATGGGAGGGGTCCTGGCAGCCGAGCCAATCTCAGCTTGAAAGATGGTAACTCTCCCTGCTCTGCTGTGGGGTCAGGGCCCCCTTGGTGGGCATATGGGACCCTAGGTAAGGGCAGGTGCCTGGTGGGTGAAAGCAACACACAACCCCAGCTACCATTCACAAAGCCCCCGTCACTGGCCAGATGCAGCGGGCCGAGCTTAGTGATCTAATCCCCACTCCCTGTTTGGAAATCAGAATTACTTGTGGTGTTAGTCCTGGGGGCTGAAGCTCCAGGTGAAGATGGCCTGCCCCCTCCCCCCTACCCTGCCAGGGGCTGCCTGTCTCTGCAGGCCAGGCCCTGTGCTGTTCCAAGGGACCCTTCCAGCCCTGGCCTGGTCCGCCCACCTTCCTGGGCGGGCGCTGAGAGCCTGTGTGGCAGAAGATGTGGTGCTGTCCCGTGGGGTGCCCAGGATGAGATGGAGCACCTCAGGACTCTCCTTTCCCAGCCAGCGCTCAGAACTTCCCTCCCCTCTGCCACATTCCAGGACATGAAATAGGCTGGGCACCTGAAGGGCCTGATAAACAGCTGACGAGAGATAGACGAACAGAAGTGCAGGGCTGTCCCCAGAGTCTGGGGACACAAAGGGGAGGCTGTTTCAGCACATGGGCGCTAGGGCGGTCTGCCTGAACAGAGTTCTGGGGAGGAGCTTCTGAGAAAAGAGCCAGCGGGTAGGGCCTCTGCATCCCTGGTTCCTGGTAGCCACTGTGCGTCTCCCTGGAGACTGAAGAGGCAGGCAGTGACTCAGGGCTCTTACTAGTTGTGTTGCTGTGAGCAAGGGGCCTCAGTTTCTCCATCTGCAGAATGGGGTTAGAGCCAGGTTAAATGGAGAGGAACTGTCCTTTCAGCCCTGGCTTCCTCCTGCACAAGTACCCAGGGCAGTGCCAGGGAGGGACATGAAGTGGGATCTGGAATCAGGTGTACCTTCGGGCCTGCGGAGTGGTCCAGGCAGTGAGGGAGGAATGAGGCCCTGGGAGGTGAGGGGAGCATTCCCACAGCCATAGTAGAGGCATAGAAAATGGAGCCCAGAGCAGGCAGCCAGGGCTGAGGCCTGCCCTCCGCACCCATGGATGGCTTCTCCCACTGGGCACAGGATTCCGGAGAACACATATTTGATTCCAGCTCTTACCACACACCTCCTTCTCCTCTTTCCTCCCAATCCCTGCTTGGACAGCAACTCCTCTGGGAAGTCTGCCCTTTCTCTCTCTTGGGACGGCCACTCTCCCCACCCTGTTCCTGGCCGCGTGCCCCTACAGACACCCACCACGCTGACTGTAAACTGTTGGTCTGTGCCCTTGTCTCTCCCATAGGGGAGATGGTCTCTGCCTCCCAAGCCCTGAGCATCCACTGGAGTCTGCAGAGCTGGACAGACTGGCACCCTCCCCCTTCAAGTTGTCTTTCAGAACCTAGAACCGCCAAAGCCATTTCACAAGGAGATGGCCATGCTGAAGGGGTCTGACGATGCTAGCACCTGCCTGCTTCAGAGATGTTTCTGGGGAGGCCCACAGCACACCAGGCACCAGGCTCCTTGGCCCCCACAGGCCTGAGTTCACTCGTTTATTCATTCCAGTCCAACCCATTCTCCTGAATACACTTCATTTATTCATGCATGCAAGCAGCATGGAAAGCCATCCCCTTTGGCTTGGACTGGGATGGGACACCGAAGCTGTGAACACCTGGAAGTGGTTTCAGGGGCAGAAGCTGAAGCCTGGGTGGCCTGGGGACCCTCCTCAGAACACCAGTTGGAGGCAAACAGGCCGTGGTTCTCCAGACATGCAACCGCTCTACCACGGGGCCACAGGGCAGCCTGCCCGTCGCATCTCTCAGGCCCTGGGCTCAAGTTCCCGCTGAGCAGAATGGCTACAACAGTTCCCTCTTCCCACACAGCCTGAGGGACACAGCTGCATTCTCACCTCCCCACCAGCCCTGCACATGAGGAGTCAGGGCTCAGGGAGAGCCATGGGCAGAGTGGTCAGCAGTGGGGTAATCTGGATTCAATCCCACTGACGCTTCCTGCTATGTAACCCTGGGCAAGCTCCTTGCTTAACCTCTAGGCCTCAGTGTCCTCATCTGTGAAATGGCGATCCTCCAGTGCCACGGGTGCCAGGCTTCCTGGGGGCCTCCCTCAGACAGCTGTCATGGCTCCTGACTGGTGTTCCTCCTGAAGGGCAGTACGCAGAGGTTCCTGCTGGGTTCTTACCGTGAGTACAACTCCACACATTTCTTTCTTTTTTTTTTTCTTTTCCTCTTCTGTCTATATAGTCCATTCAGTTGTGATTAGTAGAAGTAGAAAGGGTGTTAAAGATCACCAAATCTGAGGATCCTGAGTGCCAGTTGGTAGGGCCCAAGACCTCTGTTCCCAGGCTTGACTAAGGGCCCGGCTGCCTCACAGCAAGGTCAATTTCTTGACTGGTACGAGGAGTGTGGGATGCGGCAGGCGGGACAGGCCCACGGGGAGGACAAGGTCCTCACCGTGGCCACCAGCAGCTGTGGTTCTCAGTAACTGCAGCTCGGGCTTTTCCAAGGTGCGTCCGTTTGGAGCTCTGTGACTCAGTCAGTCTCACCGGGGAGTTGTGCAGTCACCTGACTCGAGGCGGTGACGCACACGTCACACCAGAGGAGACTGGGGCCTAGGGCTTTTCAGTGACACGCACACTGCAGGCCATCCCCACCTGTGCTACTAGCCCAGATTACGTCCAAACCCCCGACAGCTGGCAGGCCCAGGAGCCCCTGGTGGGGGACGGGCCCCTCCGAAAGCTTTCCGCGTCCAACCAGGGTACACACATAAAACTACTTGGTGAGTCTAGGTTTCTGAGGCATCGTTCTGGAAGACAAAATTGCAGGCGCATGTTCACCTTCTCCCCTAGAGTTGTCATGAAGTGGCTTATGGCTGTTATGAGGGATGAGTGCCTTCCTCCCCTTGAGTCTTCTCTGGCAGAAGTCATCAAGGAGCTCATTTCCCTTGCAGAGTGGGGCATATGGGGCTGGGATGCTGGTGTGGAGTGGAGGACGGAACTGCAGGAAGGCACTCGCCAGGGTGAGCAGTGGCAGGCCAGGCCACCCCACACCAGGGGAGGGGTCTCCACCCTCACATGGACCCTATGGCATCCGGCTCCCCTAAGCCCTGACCCCTCTCTTGGGGCTGGCTGGGCAGGCAGGGAAGGGCCAGTTGCTCAGCCCCTCTGCTCCCCAGGCCCACCTGGGATGGAGGCCAGAAGACGGAGGCCACCAGACCTGGCTCCACAATGTGGGAGCACTTGGGAAGCAGAGACACTGTGTCCTGGGCAGGATCCTCGGGAGGAACCTCAGCTCTGCCTGCAAAGTCCTCCAGCCACTCTTTCTCTGTAGCAAGGCAACCCAGTGGGCTCCTAGCTCATCTTGCGAGGCCTCCAGGCCCTCCAGGACTTACAAACAGAGGCCACTTTCCTGAAGGGAGCAGCTATGTAAATGTGGGGCTTCCTAACCTTGGAGCCCCCCCGACCAAGACTTTCTGGGTCAGCTCCTTGGGTGTCAGGATGGGGCTATTCCTCTTGCCCCTCTGATTTCGGACACTGTCTTCTGGTGGAAGCCATGGGCTTAGTGTAGGACCCTTGTCTCTGTGGCCGTTTCCATTTCATGGTTCACCTTTGACACGTGAACCTGAGGGTGTAAGTGTTGGTCCTGAAATGCAAGTACGAATTACAAGTCGGCATGGGCCAAACTCAGCCCAAAGGTATGTGTTGTTTAGTTTGGATGCTTTTACATTTTTAATCAGGAAGTTTATGTGAAAATGAAATCAGATAATAGTAGATTTCTTGGCCTACAGCAAGAGACCTGAGTAGCCGGCCACCATGGTCCCCACCACTCGCTTGATAGGGTCTCTTCCACACCTACTTGGCCCTGTCAGCATGTGGCTTGGTCCCCAGAAGTGAGAGGTCCCAGGGAGCGCCCGGGGCCTGGGGGACAGGGGCAGGTGGGAGGACACCTAGATGATCTTTAGTCTGCCTCGCCTACTGTGCTGTCCTATAGGGCTAGCACCTAGGCCCAGAGGGCACATGTGACCCCAGCCCCACCCACAGTCTGTGGGCTGGGACAGCTCCCCTGAGCTGCTCCTGCTCCGGGAGCATTAGATCCTGCAGGGCCAAAGCCCCAGGCCTCGGCTCCCGGGCCCTTCCAGCCTGCAGCCAGCAATGCTCTTCCTCCTCCCCCTGGCTCAGGTTTACCGAGGATTCTCTCACTATTAATGCACTTCAAAAAGGTTAAAAGTAATTCTTTACGGGAGGAATCAGCAGGAAAAGACAAGCAGGAGGGGGGTGAGGAGTGGGGTGGGTGGGATGAAGGAATCTGACCAGTTATATTTAATAAAAAGCTTAAAAGCCACAAACAGGAAGCAGACCTATTAAAAAGGCAACACTGACCTAACAAAGGAATGTGAACTTGAGTTGACTGAAGCAGCGGCACTGTGTCTCCCTCCCTGCACTCCCACCCCAGCACCCAGGGCCCCCAAACAAGCCTCCTCTTGTGCTCTGGCCCGTTCTGGGGACACCTCAACTCTGAGCTTGCCTTGGGCTAAAGGAAGGGGAGCTGAGGGCAGTGTCAGCATGATCCTACACACCCCCCAAAAAGGAAACAGATGGTGCTGTTGTTCCCTTGTCTGGACCAGCAGGCACCCCCAGCTGGGGGAGGGATGAATGTTCCAGGGCATGCCCCCCCAACTCCAGGGAGCTCCCCTCCTGCCTTCCCAGTGTCCTGTACCCCTCCTTCTCAGTAAGCCCCCATAGATACAGGCCCAGGATCCTGGGAACCAAGGCTGGGACCTTGGCCCACCGGGCTCATGCCTTGTGTGTGCTCCTTGGAACCCAGAGCAGGGCACTGTGGACCCTGGTCTGGCTGAGGTAATGACAGAGCAGTGGAGAGGACAGGACAGGAGCCTAAAGCCTGGTATTATGGCTAGAGGCTCCCATGGGTGGGCCACTTTGCCTTCTGCAAGGAGCATGTCCAATCGTGACAGAGCTGAACTCTACCCCAACAGAGGCCTCGGGGTACAGTCAAAGTAGATCTGAGTGCCACGGGGAAACAAGCTTCCGGCGCCTGCTATGCTTCCTCACAAGAGTGCAACTGCCACACATGACACTCTGGGCTTGCGGAAGGACTCGGCATTCCAGGGCATGACCCTACCTGGAGATTTCACTCAAGGAGCTACACACCCACAGCATGTTGCTGACCTGATCTGAACCTCCTTGTGGATTTCCAACCCTCACAGACTAAAACCCAGAGTCCTGCAGACAGGCAAAGTACAGCCACATGCTGATGTGAAGTCAGAGTTTCTCCGTAAACTTCTTCTGCTGCGTGTTTGAGAAGTGGCCTACCACGATGCTAACAAAGGAAAGTGGCATCCCACACGCCTCCCAGTTTGTGCCAAACAACCAGTCCTCAAATGCACACCCAAACTCACTCTTACCCCAGGGCCTTGGCACTTGTTGCCTCTCTCTGTGGAGTGTTCCTCCCCCTTGGTCAGGGCCCTATTCAACTGTTATCTCCTCAGAGATGTCTTCCCTGATTGCCCCTGTCCAGAGGTGCACACGCAGTGCTTCTCACCCTCTCCCTGCTTTATTTTTCTGCAATGTACAGTAGATACTCACTGAATGTGTTCCCACCTTTCCCGTCCCACAAATGTGCCAGCCTGCCTGGCGTGCGGAAGGAACTCCAGATGGGTGTGGGGTGAGTGCAGTAGTGATGGAAGGGAGGGCCGGACTAAAGAGATCCAAGGGCTCTATTTCCAAGAGCAAAGGCACACCTTTGACCCCACCACAGACAAGTCCCAAGTCAGATCACGCAGAGGCTCGGCTCCTATTGTTCCCCACTGGGCAAAAAAGTAGGTGGCAACTCATATTCTGGGAAACCATACTGGCTATTGGGCAGCATGCCAGGCCCCGGAAGACTTTCTCACCAACTCTCCCTCCAAAGCACCTCCCAGATCAGGATCGGTATTGCCCTTCACAGACAAGCCAGGTCACCCATCCAAGGTCACCCCTGTATGGTTTACAATGGAGCAGGAGCTCAGACTCACACCTTGACTCTACACCAGACCCCCACCCCCACCCTCAGGACCTGCCCTGGCTCTCCAGCCACAAGCCTGTGGGACCAGAGACCATGATGTTGAGAGGGCTGGGCCCTGTGTATCAGCTCAGGCAGACTGAGCATCCTAAGTCAAGGGGCACTGTCTGTGCATGGTCTCCACCATCTCTCCCTGCCTGCACGGCACCTGCCAGTGGAAGGAAGTGACTGCACTCACCAGGGATGTGGATCTTGAACTTGCCACTCTGGCCGAAGGCGCTGTCGATGACTCCCAGCTCCCCAGTGGATAGGTTCACCTTGAGGCCCACAAAGAGCTGGATGTTGGTCTCCTTTTTGAACAGGGAGCGGCCGATCACACTGTGGTCATCCATCACCTGTCCCCATACACCGGGCCCCAGAGAGAGCATCAGTATGTGCTGGAGGAGGCCAGGTCCACTGCTGCTACCTCCCACCCCTCGACCCCACCTGGTGATCTGCCCATCTCATGGATGATGGAACGCACTGGAGCCATGCAGCGACCAACCCCCATCACCACCACCACTGACCTCCACTGAGCCTCGGCTGCTGCCAGGCTGAAAATGTTATGTGGATCACACTTAGCATCACAGCAATGGGAGGGAGGCACTCTTTCCTCACTTTATAGATGCAATATTGCCACATGGCAGAGTTCAGCCATCTGTCCAAGGTCACAGAGCTCCCAGGGCAGAGGGAACTCAGAATCCACAATCGTCCTGCCTGCACCCAACTCTCACCCTTGAACCTTTCCCCAGGCACTGAGCATGGGGAAGGCTAAAGTGTCACTCTCCCCCCACGGTAGATGGCATGGCCTGAAGACTACCCCCCACCCACCAGGTGGCCTCCCCTGCCCTGCCTGGATCCTTTTCAGGGCCTGTGCCAGGAAGGGGCCAGGCCCCTGCATAAAAGAGAGAGAAAGGGGGCGCATGCATGTGTGTGTGTGTGTGCACGCATGCTCTTAGGTATTAAAGACTAGATCCTCTCCCAGATGACCTCAGAAGGGCTAACACAGAGCTCCATCCTGAGATTTGCTTCTACTCTGGAGCGGCACCCATGCTCCACCTGGCATCTGGCATGCTGGCTCTCACATGGCTGCCACTGGGAAACGGGGGAGGCTTCCTCCTGCTCTCCAGGCCCTGTGCACCAGCATGGGTGCTTCTGGGGACCAGGGTTGAGTCCAAGCAGGCACTAGCCTGGGGAGCAGCGTGGAGACCAGAAGTGCTGCCAGCAGTGGGACCTGCTGTCTCCACGTGCTTTCCTCCTGAGGCTGAGGCTCATGGGGGACCCCTGTGGGCTGGGCTGTCCTCCACCTCAGAAACATCTCACTTCAGCCCAAACACCAAGGTTTGGCCAAGGGCCCCAGATGGATTGTTTTGAAAGGCAGAAACTGTCCCATTTACCCTAAAACCCTTTTAGAAAAACATATCCTATTCTATTTGATTCATAGCACCAGATAAAAGGTACTCGCATTCCTCCTCTCCCTGGTGATGGATGAATCGGATACAAATAATGATAAGAGTAATCATTTCCACTCGCACAGCCCTTTATAATTCACCAATCCCCTTCCCACACATGAACTCCTCCTCGTCCTTCAGGACTCGGCTCCAGTAGAGCTCCCCCATGGGCTGGCTTGCTGTGGGCTCTGCCCCATCTGTGGGTGCTGCTGGGTGAAATGAAGGGAGCCGTGACCTGCAGGCCATGGGGAGTGAGAGCAAGCAGATGTCACCAGCCTCAAATGCTTTCCTGGGCTTCCTGGCTCCCAGGAGTCCTCTGTCTCCACACCCACTAGAGTGGCCTGCATGTGGAGCTCCATTGCCAGCCTGGCTGGAGCCCAGGAGGTAGGGCTGCCTCTCACCTTTGGCAGCCTAGCCCGGGTACTGGAAGGCCCCAGGATGTTTAGCTGAACCGACCGGATGGCTCCGGCCTAGCCATTCCATGCTCCCCGTCACCACAGCAGCTCAGTGCCACTTCCTGTCCTAAGCTTATTAGTCTGTGCTGCAGAGAGGCAGCCTGTCCTTAGGACAAAGAGACTGTCTCAGGGCATCCCAGCCTATGACAGAGGCATTTAGCGGGGACCCCACTGAGCCCTCAAGCACTCCTGCCTACAAGGGGTTTTCATTACTACTTCAGGGTGGTTCCAGGTGAGACGTGAGAGAACTGCAGTTGCCAGGGCCAGTGGCACAGTGGAAGCGCAAAGCCAAGTGTTGCGGGCTTCTGCAAAGCCTGTGCTGCAGCATTCAGGAAGAGTGAGGCTGCACCGACCACCGCCCCCTCCCCAAGCTGGAGAAGCAGGCAGGTCTGGGGCTGCTGGGATGCCCCGGGGCACTTTGGGCAGGATAAGTGGGTTCCAGGCCTTTTCTTGCTCATGAGACAGAGCCAGCTGAGACACAAGCCCTGTCCCCAGCATCATGGCTGGCTGAGAAGTGACAAAAGACACAGTCCTTGCACCAGGAGCTTAAGAACTACTTAGAGAACCATCTCATAAAAGGCACCCAAGGGACCCAACGGGCAATCCAGGCAGATTCATCCCCAATTCATCCCAAAATCAGAATGTCCTTCCTTCCTTTCTCCCTACAAATACTTACGGAGAGCCTACCCTGCACCCAGCTATATCACTGAGGACAAATCAAAGCTCCTGCCTCAAAGGGCTCGTGCATCTCCTCCCGGAGGTAGTTATATTCTCCCTCCGCCCCACTGCCTTTGGACTACTCACTGGCAGACAGGGTGTTCCCATCTTGGGCAGACCCCTGGAGCCCAGCAAGGGCCCTAGTCAAGGCCTTGGTGCCTGTGTCCCCCTGCACCCTGGCCCTCGCTCCTCGGCATGCCCTGGTCCTGTCTGTCTTCAGAGCACAGATCGTTCCCTGAGATGACACCAGAGCTTTATCTGTTACTCGTTTATTCTTCCCAAGCAGGACCCAGGTTCGTGAAAGCAGAGACAGGTCTCTGTTCTCCGCAGCTGCATTTCCCGCATGGAAATAGCACTTAATCTCTGTGCGCTCCTTGAATGTCTAAGTCAAAGTTGAACATGTGCCTAACTGTGATCGTCAGCACATCTGCAATGCTCAGTCCTGCCTGTGGGCTTTTATTTTTAACACTTCATTGAGGTATAGTTAATACGTAACAGCATGTGCACATTTTAGGTAAAACTTGATAATCTGAGATACACAGCTACCCATGAAACCACAACCATCATCAAGGGGGTGAACATAAAGAACATAGTTTACATTCCCCCATCCCCTTCCCAACTCTGTACCCGCCCCAGACCCCAAGTAGTTCTCCCAGGCTCATCTTGGATGAGCTCTTCTCAGACAGCCTCCCCACGCGGCAGCCACCTCCTGTCCCAAGGCCTGACTGCTCTGTCTCATCGCAGGCAGTTGGCCTGTGTCCCTCACTGGATGGACCAGGAGTTCTCTCTCATGTGGCCCTGACCCATGACAGGTCCCAGTACATATGCACATGATACACAGGTGGGGAGGAAGATGCTGGTGACAGAAGGTGACTCTTGGCTGTTTGGGGGCAAAAGAAAATCACTCGAGTGGACTTATGGTGGGGTGGTACGTTTCATCTGAGAGGGAGCCAACAGCCTCGTCTTCTTGCACCTAGTTCCCCCACACGCCCCAGTGCCGGCCATTCCTGGAGCACAGTGGGCCATCCCTTGGCCTTCCAATGGCCCTGGAGGTCGGGCTTCATGGTGACTGGGGCCATGAGGTGGGGGGCAGGCATGCTACCTATTAGCAAGAGGGCATTTCACAAGACTTCCTACTGCATCTTCTCCCCTGTCCTCCCCCTTCCTTTTGGTTATGGAATATTAACTTAAAAAGCGAAATGCCACAGAGAGAAGGATCCATCGCCCCCTCTCCGAGCCAAGGACTTGCAAGAAGGGCAGACTAATTTTATTAACTACAGGGGAACTTCAAAAAGCTTCAGGGCTTTAAAGGCAGACAGCAACAACCCCAAAGTTGGTTTAAGTGCTACATAAACAAAAGCCTAGGGCTGGGGAAGTGGGAGCTCCCGGCACTTCTTATGTTCACATCTGACCAAGTGGGGCCAGTGTGCGGGCTGGTGGGCCCTGCAATCCTGCTGCTGTGTGGGGCTAGTCAGTTCACTGACCTACATTACCACAATATTTTTTTAAGCATCCGGGATAAGGTGAGGAGCGAATGGGCTTTTGCTGACTGTCAAGGAGGGGCCCAAGGAGGCTCCCTCTTGCTTGCCACTTCGTGGCCTCCCTGGGGCTGGAATGGTGGTTTAGAAAGGATTCAAGTTCAAAGGGTGTACCTGTGTCACTCCTGTTCTCTTGTTTTATGGCTTGGCCAGAAGGCCTAATGGCACTGATTAGGTGGGATGTCACCTGCTGGTAACTTCTGTGTCTTCAATTCCACTTGTAGGGTCAGGCAACGTTGAGTGAGAAGGCTGGCCTTCAGTGCACTGCCAGGAACCCAGTGTGGTCTTGGGAATGCTGGCACCCCCACCCCCTGCCTGCTGATGGTCTGTGCTGTCATTTACAGCAGCCTAGGAGGATCCTTCCAGGAGCCTGAAGATAGCCTAGATGGACACCAGCTGCCAGGACAATGAGAAGCTGGCAGCAAAATCCTCCTCCTTCAGACTATCCAGCCCTCAGCACCTCCTCTCCTGTCCCACCCTCAGCAGATGAGAGCCACAAGTTGTCCTTGGCAAATGCTCCGGGAGAGGCACCTCCACAGCATTGGTGAATCTTCAGAAAAGCCCTACAGGATTTCAGCATAGTGAAATGACTTGCCCAGAGTCACACATTCCAGCTTTCCCTACACTTGCCCCCATGGCACGAGAGCAGAGGAGAAGGAGGTGTGGCAGCAATGAACGAGCCCAGCCAGGGCACTCCCCACCCTCTGGGCTCCCCTGAGCCATGCCAAGACGGGCTGGACCCAAACTGGCTTGCAAATCCAGCCCCGTTCCTGCCAGTCCCAGCTCCTGAAAACCCCAAGCCACTGGAGGAGCCAGCAGCAGAGAGGAAAGATAGATGGAGTCTGGCCACTACACGGAAGGAAGTGAGGTGCGGCCCAAGCACCCAGCCAAGGACGATCTGCCAGCCCAGAAGGCGTGATGCAACGGGAAGGGGGGGTTGGCTTCGTGGCTGTCGAAGAGCTTCTGGTCTGTTCTGGGGCTACCCAGGGTGGAGGCTGCCAGGCCCAGAATGCACTGAAGGCCAGTGAGGCAAGCTGCGGACCCCCCAGGGCCTCCCCAGTTTCCTCATCCACAAAATGAGGTTGGAAGGAGGGTAAGCTTTCCTCCACCTATGGTTATGGGGCCAAGAGGCAAGTTACCTTTCTCGTGAATTTTAGTACAGCCTGGGAGATGTGGACACACTGGAAATAAGACAAAGAAAGAAGGCTAAGGGGATGGGGAACCAGGCATGAGGGACGGTGGAAGGAGAGGAGGTGTTTAGCCAGAAGCAGCAGCTAAGAACAGACTTGAGTGCTGTCAACCAACATGGCTCTTAAGGTTTCACACAAAAGGGCCAAGTCCAAAGGGAATGCTAAGCTCCTGCTTGTGCTGTGGGCCAGAGCCTGGGCTCCGGAGCCAGCCTACTCAGGCTCTAAGTCTTGGTCTTGTAGTCTTGGAGACTCTGGCCCATGGCCTAACCCCTGTGGGCTTTAGCTCCCCATCCACAAAGTGAGTTAAGAGAGTTATGGCAGGTTCACACAGAGTTGTCATCGGCCTGGCCTGTGCTCCCTGGGCAGAGTGTCTTCCTCCCTCGGGACCCACCCCACACAGGAAGGCGGGTGGGGGCGGGGGCATGCAGGGGCAGGTCTTGCATCCCCCGCCCCACTGGCTGCCATGCGCAAACGTGAGCAGACATTGCAGACAGACCACAACACTCTTCCACCGTCCCCTGTGGGCAGCAGAGCCCCCGGCAGAGGGCTGTATTGGGAACAGGCAGGGACAAAGCCTATGTGTGGGTCTCAGCCCAGCCACAGCTTGTCGGCACAGGCTGCCCCAATTGGAAGGGTGGTCCTAGAAGGCAGGCATTGGCTCACGTGCATTTCTGCATTCCCAGAACATGAGCCCTCCAGATATTACCAGGGGTGTGGTACAAAGAGGGGACACACAAATGATCGCTGAGAGAAACCCCATTAAAAGTCTGGCTACGGCGAGGGATGGTAGCCCTTCCTGCTGGAGGCACTGAGAACAGCATTTCTGGGGAGCTTCTGGAAGACCAGGGGTCATCATTTGTCCTGGGTGTTAGAGGGCAGAGGGCTGGAGGTAATGCATTTTCTCGGCCCTATCCATTTCTAGAACATGTGTGCTTGCCCAGTGGCTGGGCTCGTCTCCAAACTATAGACTCTTCCAGCTAAAGGAGAGAGACCTCAGAGATCAGACACCGGCACAACCAATGAGGAAAAGCCTTCAGAGGACAGTTGGAGGCTTTTTATGTTGAAATCAATCACTGTGACGTCAAACCACAGGCAATGCATGTGGAACTTACTCAGCAAGCCCTGCTCCTCGGGAACAATGCTGAACCTGGGCCAGCGCAGCTACAACAATAGCTCTAACCACTTAGACTTTCACTGTTTGCATGAATACTTTGCTTCGCTTATGAGCCTTCAGTCACCGGAGGGCGAGTTCCCAAAGAGCAGTCACTGGTTGTGCATGGAAGCCCAGGTTCTCGCTTCCACTCCAGGCGAGTCCCTACTGTCTCTAGCCTCCGAGTGGGAACCTGGCTGCCAGTGCACATAATTATGTCATTACATGTGTGTGTCTCTCTCGGGGCCCGGCTCCCATGATGAGGCTTGGGAAGTGCCCAAGTCCTGAAGCAGCTATTTGAATTCAAATTGGAGAAGTGGCACCAAGGAAAGAGGGACAGCCAGCTGTGCGGTGGGGCCCTGAGATGCTCGCTCTGCTGGCTGCGGGGAGGACTAAAGCACGAGGGAGGGCTGGGAAGGGACTTCCCAGGGTCAGGGACTTCCCTGACCCCTCAGTTTCTTCCTCTGAAAAGGCTGTTTTCGGGATTAGGGGTGTTGGTGCTGGCAAGAACAACTAAGACATACTCAGAAACCACAAGATGGAGAGTTAGCTCATTGAAGAAAAGCAAGGGCGTGGACATCTACTTCCACAGAGACTACATGCCAGCGGCTGCTCTTGGGACTCTGGTTCTCTCCCTCGTACCCTGCAGCCCACAGTGAGGTCCTTGCAGAGGACAGCAGCCAGGGAAGGGATCTGTGAAGGAAGAGCTCAGAAGTTACCTGGATCACCAAGGTAACCCGACAAGGCTCCTGCACAGGGTGGTAATTCTGCCAGAGCACTAGACGGCCAACAGGACTGATAATTTCCCCAGGGGTCTCTGCGACGCTGTTGTTCTGGTATCTCGCCTAGAGGCTGCTTTTTCTTCCCCACCAGTACAGGGCCATGGCAGGGAGCGGGGAGCCCTGGAGCGGCCCGCAAGGTAGGGTGGCTGGTGGGCTAGGGCAGGCCACGTCACTTCTCTGAGCCTCACTGTTCTCTCCGGTGAAAACAGGGAGAATGTGTCCACTTCCACAGCTGCCGTGAGAAGAGGCAAGCGTTCCAACGTGAAAGACTGCTGTGAGCGACAACCAACCTCATTGCCATCCCGTAGTGTCAACCCACAAAAGGAAAGCAGCCTTCATTTCGTCTTGTTTGATCAAGTGAGTTCAAAGACCCAATGAGAAAGCCTAGGGCAGGCCAGGCTCTGGGCATCACAGAAGGCGCCCAGCCAAGGAGGCATCTACCTCTGTCCCACCTCTCCGGCCAGTGGGGCTGGCTTCCTCAGTCCCAGCGATGGGCAGGCCCCTTACTTGTCTGTAGCAAGCTGCACCTCCCAGCACCCCCCCATCCTCCCAGCCTCCCTCCCTGGCTCTGTCCTGCATCACCCGGGCAGCAATGCAGGTAAAGCTGTCTGTCTGGAGCACCTAAGGAGGTACCAAAGCACAGCTCACCAAGGCAGCTGCATTTTCGTGGAGGAAAAGGGGGATGAACATTTTAGGGAGTGCTTGCTTCACGCCAGACCCCATCCTCAGCCCTCAGCACACGTGACCTCATCGACTCCGCGCCACTGCTCCTTCACAGAAGAAACAGGCTCTGGGGCTGGGGAGGGGGTGCTGGGGAGACAGTGACTTGCCTATGGCCAAGCTGAGCTGGTTCAGAGCCAGCTCTTTCTGCCACGCCAAGCGGCCTTGACCCTGTGTCCGTATTTGAGTACAAAAGCAATCTTCAAGAGGAGGCTCACTGCCCTTCAGCAGCTGAAGCAAAACTCTCCGGTCTCAGATGCTGACACTTGGAGGGAGGTGAGGGGCCGAGGGCTTGGGCCGGGGCCAGAGCACTAGAATAGCCATCTGATCTCCCTTGGCTTCAGGGGGCACCTCTGTTTTCTTGAGTGGCCTGGGAACTGACACAGCCCTACAAGGGCCCGAGGCAGCAGTGGTTAGGCAAGTGGCCTAAGGGGCCAGGTGGATGGCCATGCTCACTTCCCCTCCCAGGGCAGGGGTCTGCCAGATGGCCCCCCGCTCAGAAAGGGCTGCAGGGAGCCAGGGCCAGCCTGCACCCTGGCCAGCATGCTCTCCAGGGCCCTGGGCACATTTAACAAGCCATCAGCAGTGGAGCAGGGTGAGCCAAGAGCTGGGAGGCATCACTGCTTTAGACTTCAAAGCCGGCCAGAGCTCCCGGTGGCGTCTGCGTGTTTCCACTTGGCCGGCCGATGCCGCAGGCTCCTTGACCCAGCCCTAAGGCCTGCCCCATCCGGCGCCAGGGTGCCAGAGCCAGGATGGTCGGCATGCCTGGCGTGATCCCACCACAGGAGGGGCGTGGGCGCTGGTGTCTTGCCACTGCCCCAGCTGGGAACTCAGGCATCTGTGCCCTCAGGGAAGTCCAAGCAAACAGCAATGAGGAGAGTCACTGCTTAACAATGACCCACCATGCCAAGGACAACACTCAGCACTTTATATGTACTCATCTTCCTGCCTTACACCAGCCCATGGAGTAGGGAGTATAAGCCCTGTTTTTCCAGTAAGGACACTGTGGGGAAGAGACTCCCCCAAAGTCTCACAATTGGGGCCATCCAACATCCCCTTGGGGCCCTGGCTGGAGCCTGAATTCCCTGGGCCTTCAAGACCTCGGCCTGCAGACCCTGCCACACCTGGTCTCCTCCTTTGCTCTCTTCCAGCCCTGGTCACAAAGAGGCATCCCAGTGGTCCTGCATGCCTGCCTCCCTGGCCTGCCGCACCCTGAGACCCAACTTCCCAATTCGTGGCAGGCCAGCCGTGGTAGCTAAGGTGTGAGTATTGTCTTTGCCTTGGCTGTGAGGTGGGCCCAAAGGGATTTTTGAGCAAGAGCTGGCACGACCACCTTTGTTCAGGAGAAAAACGATATGGGTGGAGCCGTGCAAGCTGCTGAGGCAGGGAGGGAGGCCAGAACGGCCCCTGGGGTGTGGGAGCAGTCAGAGGTGTGAAGTGGACCACGGCAAGGCAGGCAGCGCCCAGCACTCTGTGTCCTCGGCACGGTGCCCTCAGAGGCCCCACCTTTGCCCAGGCAATTGTTACAAATGAGGAAACAGGGCCGCAGAGAGTAAGTGGCTTCAGTCAGGCCAGACCACTCGACTCAAGCTGGGGTACCCAGGTTCAGACGGATCCTTGGTATGCAGGCCAGGTAAGAGGGGACGAGTCTGGGGACCTTGAGTGGACACCCACTCTGCAGGCTGCCCCGGCTGACCCCACTCATAGGATTTCTCCAGCACAATCTGAATGAAGTTCCAGCCTTCCCCAGCCCCCAGCTTGCATCGCTGGCCCTGCTGGTGGCTTCAATTGTCAGCCCACCTGCCCCTTGGAGCTCCCTTCTCATCCTCCAGCTGCTGGGCGCCCTGGGCTGAGGGCCCTTTTCCAAACACCCAGGGCCAGACCTCTGGGCCCCTGCAGAAACAGTGCCTGGCCCTGGGACCCCCTACGTCCTGCCAGTCTGACCAGTCACAAGGCACAGCTCAAAGTCACCAGCTCTTTGTACTTTTCCCTTACCAGATCACCTCCCTCCCGCCCCAGCAGAGACCCTGCTCCTTTCCTGCTCCCTGCAGCCCCTCTGAATGCCCCAGGCATGTGTCTGTCCTTGTAGGAAGGACATATTTCCTGTGACTCTGGCCCATTCAGAGGGGGGCAGTGGGTGTGACTCTTCATGTGGCTACAAGGCAAGGACCTCTGGAGCATGGCCTAGCAGCACCATTCCGGCTAAGAAACACTCTCCATCCCCCTTCACTTTTACCAGGTCTTTGCACACCTGAAAAGAAAGAGCCTTAACCTAATTGTTCTCTTTAAATACCTCTGCTTAAAGGGAAACTTCACTTCGTACCCTAGAGAGAAAACAAGAGTCACCATAAACAGGAACCTGATGGTCAAGTAAATACAATTAAAAAAATGGATTGGATCCTAGTCACAGACTGTTGGCTACTGGAAGGATATATCTTGGTCCTGTTTTCCTACCTGTTCAAAAGGCAGATTAGCATGGAACACAGGAGTGTTACAATCACCTACAAGGGGGGCACCTGGGTGGCTCAGTGGGTTAAAGCCTCTGCCTTCCGCTCAGGTCATGATCTCAGGGTCCTGGGATGGAGCCCCACATCGGGCTCTCTGCTCAGCGGGGAGCCTGCTTCCTCCTCTCTCTGCCTGCTTCTCTGCCTACTTGTGATCTCTGTCAAATAAATAAAATATTTTAAAAAAATCACCTTCAAGGGAATCTAAGACTTTCTTTGTGATGTGATTAAAGGATCAAAGGAAAAAAAAAAGAAAAGAAAAAAAAAAACCTGAAAGAAGAGAAAAAGTTATTACTAGGGGGGGTTCTACATTATATAACAGTATGAGAAAAAGCCTTAGCCAAACGAACAGCAACTTGCTGCCTACAAATTTCCAAGTTGCAAACACATGAAACAATGAACAAATGCACAGACACATACAACATCAGTGTGTCTATATCTAATCTTCATTTCTAATTTTAATGGTTCATGTTTTCTACTTTTAAAAGTCTACCAGGGTTTTCTCTGTGGCCACAGGTACAATTAGAACCTAAGTTCCACAAGGACAGGGATTTTGTTTCTCTTATTTGCTGTTATATCCCCAGCCCTGAAAATAGCACACAGGTGTTCCACAAATATTTTTTTGAATGACTATTACTGAAAGTCCAGTTTTGGAAATGTTCCACGGAAAAAAAAGAGAAAGTGTATTTTTTAAAATTTCTATCCAGAAATCAAGCGTAGCAATCGTGTTATGACTTGCTATCCTTATCTGTTGTTTAGTGGGCCTGTCCAATTTCAGAATCTGCATTCTGAAGTGCCCCAGTATAATTATGACTCCATTTTTTACCAAGTTCTCCTTGGATTTCTAAAAGATTTTGTTTTTATATGTTTGGTAGGTGCAAGTTTGTAACCACGCCCTTTATCATTATGCAATGTCTCCCCTTATCTTTGTATTTTTGTCTGAAATTCTAGCTTGTCTGAAATTACCACCCATACTTTTTGTTCAGTAATCTGACGTTTCTCTATCCTTTTATTCATAACCTTCATTTACCACTGTATGTTTCCTATAAATGGCATATCTGTCTTAATTCAAACTACTGATCTCTGTATTACATAGGAAAATTTGGCCATTCACGTTTAGTATAATGACAGATACAATGACTTCCTTCTGTTTTTTGTCATTATTTATGTTTTTGTTTCCCCCATTTTTCTTGATTCAATCAAATACATTCCAGTTTTTCCTTTGTGTGTATGGAAGTGCTATACTTTCCAGTTCCATTCATAGTTTCTTCTTCTTTGTGTTTATAATCTGACACATTTTCTATATTTTTTACTTGAAAACGGGATATTAAGCATCTCCTTCACCACCACAGGCTCTAACTCCCTTTCCCAAGCCCTCTCCTTAGAAAGACTAGCCCTTTAGAACACCTTCACTTCCCTTCTTCTCTCCCTCAGGTGAGACCTCTGGAGCATTTCTGTTAACCTGAGCTCCCTTCTCAGGACCTAATTCCTGAGGACTGTAGACAGAGTTGAGTACCTGTGGTTGTAGATGGTGATTAGACTTTTCCTTGAAGGATGCTCAATGTGTTTCAAGAGTCCTATTTACCATTCAGATCAGAAGTGGACACACTATAGCTAGAGGACCCAATGCTGCCCAGTATCCATTTCTGTATGGCCTTCAAGCTAGGAATGGTTCTTCGATTTTCCAATGGCTTGAAAAACGTCAAAAGAGGGATATTTCCTGACATAGGAAAACTATAAGAAATTCAAATTTCAGTGCCCATCAATAAAGTCTTACTGGCACCCCACCACACCTACTTGCTTCTACCTTGTCTATGGCTGCTTTTGTGCCCCAGTGTCAGAGTTGAGCAGTTATGACAGAGACCTAGGAGGTACTGGGTGCCATGACTCTGGGATGGCTTCACGGCAGCTCACCCAGCCGTATGTTTTATTTATTCATTTCTATTATCAGTGTACAGGCACCATGTCAAAACAGGAAAAGTGGACTTCGAATGTCACACTTTTAATGCCTGGTGAGGTGCGGATTATTATTTTATCGAATTACATGGCAGAGCTCTGTGTTTTTTATGGACTGTGTTAATAAAATACAGCTATACACTGACATCACAATATTCCCAGCTCACAGAAAAAAAATGAGACGATTTCAAGCAGTACATCTCATCACAGCAGAATTTCTTCACAAAACAAAAGGACAGAGAGAGAGA
This sequence comes from Taxidea taxus jeffersonii, assembly GCA_003697995.1. Classification (NCBI taxonomy): domain Eukaryota; kingdom Metazoa; phylum Chordata; class Mammalia; order Carnivora; family Mustelidae; genus Taxidea; species Taxidea taxus. The sequence goes on from RCUC01071864.1 coordinate 22,372, forward strand.
GAGAGAATAGGCGACAATCAAAATAAGTTTCCAAATGGTTCATTTGTTAGCCAAGTGAGGAAAGTCATTTGCTGGTGGTAAGTTAATTAAATCGTGTTTGAGTATAGCAGCTAAAAAAAAGTATCCAGAGAAGAGAAGCTTGTTAAAGATGATCAGATTTGGGGCAAAGGCAATTGCTTGGATGTGGCCCATGGGCCACAGACACTGTAGGTGACACCAACGGGTGAAGCCACATCTGCAGAGTTGGACCCATCCTCCAGTGTGAGCAAGTGAAGCAGAGCACAGAAGTAAGAGAAAACCTGGAGAGGGCTAACAGCTGGCCTCTTCATGTGCCAATGCACTGTCATGTGCCATGTGCACTGTCCTCAGCATTTTGTATTTATGTCACTGTTACGTTCTTTCTAGAACTTACCACTACCTGAAAACATCTAAGGTACTGTTCCTTAGTCTCCCCTGTGAGAACAAGAATTCTGCCCGCCTTGCTGTCTTCCCAATGCCTAGTACACACAGGAGTGAAGTAAACATCTGGATGTAAGCATGAATGTCTTTTAGGCAATGGGCTCAGAAGGACTATATACTTTAAGTCTGCCCAGATGGAAAGTATCCATTCAACATATATCCATATAGGGCTGGGCCTTCCTTGTTTATAAATGGAGGATGTCGTAAACATCCCACCCCATGGGGCAGCTCTGCGAAATTCCCTGGTCCTGCTCATGTTTCCACACTAAGAGTGGGTCAGGCTGGGACTGAAGCCCAGGCCTCCACGTTTGACCAGTCTGCCACATGGCAAAGACTGTGGCCAACTAAGTGGTCTGAAAATCTCTGTGTACTCTGGGTCCTGCTCAAAGCAAATGCGGCTGCCTTTTGGAGTAAGTCCAACCTTTTACTCATGAGCTGGACTAGGAAACCTCCTTCCTATTTCCCCTGAGCTAGACGTAACTCTCAGATATGAAGCCACTTCACCATGAGGTGAAGTCTGCTCCTCAAATGAATGAGCCTGTTGAAGTAAAATGGCTGCCCAAGGCATACAGTTGTTACATGGTACTGCTAAGGGTTGAGCCCAGGCTGTGTGATCCCAGAAGTTCAATGCTTACCAATCTGACCAGGAAGAAAAGTCTCTTGCCAAGGAAACTCCAGCTTCTTGAGAGCACACTAGCCTCTCAGCTCACTGGGCAAAAATCTAACAGACATGCTGGAGAGATAAGGGCTCAAAGGCCAGTTAGTGCTGGGTTCAAATCCTGACTCGACCATCCTGTGACCTTGGGCAGGTTGCTTCACATCTCTTGAGCTGGTCTCCAGCATGGCTGCCTTTGCAGAAGGGCCCTGATGGCCTAAGTTCGGGGTAGGAAGAAAAGGAGCTTTTTTTTGGAGTAACTTTTCATGTTGCTTGAATTATTTTTTACCATGTGCATATATTACCTCTCCCAAGTATTTACATATAATTTTAGGAGGAAGAAAGTAATCTACTTAATAATTTCAAAAAAGTACATAGGAAAATAATAACCTCCTCCTTGAATTTTTATAAGGCTTCAAAATAAGGTATGCAGCTCGTAATGGTACATAGTAGGTGCTGAGTAAATAGAATAGGGATCTGCTGGAGGGGCAGGAGGCAGGTGTATTCTTGCCCCTGGGCCCAGAAGCAAACCAGTGACACAGGACAGGTGTCCATTCAGCTAGAGCCTTAAGGGGCTGGTAGGGGGTACTCAGGTGCTGTACTCTTTCCTTCCTTGCAGGACCCCAGTCTCAGGACCCCTCCACACACAGCCATAGCCTGCCCGAAGCAGTCCCTGGTGGGAGGGAGGCTTTCTGCTTGGGCTGTCCATGTGGGGTCTATTGACTGCAAGTCTGGGGCTCTTCTGCCTCCACTTCTGGCCCCCCTGGACTGAGGAAGAAAGGGCTGGTGGCCCCCAGGGATGCCCCAGACTGGTGGCAGGGGCTGGCTCAGCAGGTACCCTCCTCAGGCCCCTTGGGAGGCAAGAGGCACTTGATGGTATGTTTACTTGCTCCTCACAAACCCACACTCCTCATTCTCAAAGGAAGTCACTGCTGCTCCACCACCAGCAGGCCTGTGTGGGGCAATTAGACCTATGAACTCACCAAGTGGGACATTACTCCATGATAGATATTTCACCAGAGAATGATTATACTTCATAATACTGCTAATAAATCAAGTGAGACAAACGAGCGACATGCACTTTATCACCTTCGTCCTCAATCAGCATCTCAGGGCTGGCCCCTGGCTGAGGGAGCCTTTGAGTGGCCCCCATGGTCAGCCCTTGACCACTCCTGGCAGCCCTGGGAGTTTAGGCTGCCGCTCTGCAGATGAGGAAACCAACCTTCACAGAGGGACAGACAGCAAACAGCGGTGGG